>VMDR010009361.1:0-33666 GCA_007922815.1 Macrotus californicus
TAAGTTCTTTGGCTACTCCATGTCCTATACTGTACTTTACCTCCCATGGCTATTCTACCTATTTGTATTTCTTTTTTTAAGTATTTTTTATTGATTATGCTATTAGTTTTCCCAATTTTCCCCCTTAATCCCTGCTCTGCCCTGCACCCCCAACCCTCCAGCATTCCTTTTCCTCCCCCACTTAGTTCATGTCCATGGGTTGCACATGTAAGTTCTTTGAGTCCTCTCTTTCCTATACCATTTTTTATCTCTCCTCATCTATTTTATGCCTCCTTATTATGTTTCTTCTTCCCTTTACCTTTTCCCCCTATCCCTCCCCCTCCTCCCTACTGATATCCCTCCATGCAATGACCATTTCTCTGATTCTGTTACTGTTCTGGTTGTTTGCTTAGTTTTTGTTTTTGTTGTTTTTCTTTTCTTTTAGGTTCAGTTGTTGATTGTTGTGAGTTTGTTGTCATTTTACTGTTCATAGTTTTTATCTTCTTTTTCTTAGATAAGTCCCTTTAACATTTCATATAATAAGGGCTTGGTGATGATGAACTCCTTGAACTTGACCTTATCTGGGAAGCACTTTATCTGCCCTTCCATTCTAAATGATAGCTTTGCTGGATAGAGTAATCTTGGATGTAGCTCCTTGCTTTTCATGACTTCAAATACTTCTTGCCAGCCCCTTCTTGCCTGCAAGGTTTCTTTTGAGAAATCAGCTGATAGTCTTATGGGCACTCCTTTGTAGGTAACTCTCTCCTTTCCCCTGGCTTCTTTTAGAATTTTCTCTTTATCTTTAATCTTGGGTAATGTAATTATAATGTGCCTTGGTGTGTTCTTCTTTGGGTCCAACTTCTTTGGAACTCTCTGTGCTTCCTGGACTTCCTGAAAGTCTATTTCCTTCCCCAGATTGGGGAAATTTTCCTTCATTATTTGTTCAAATAAGTTTTTAGTTTCTTGCTATTGTTCTTCTCCTTCTGGCACCCTTATGATTTGGATATTGGAACATTCCAGGTCGTCCCAGAGATTCCTCAGCCTCTCTTCACTTTTTTGAATTCTTGTTTCTTCATTTTGTTCTGGTTGGATGTTTATTTTTCCTTTTGTTCCAAATCATTGCTTTGAGTCCTGTTTCCCTCCTGTCACTGTTGGTTCCCTGAATATTTTGCTTTATTTCACTTTGGGTCCTTCATTTGTTTTTTCATTTTTCAACCAAGCTCAATCAGTTCTGTGAGCATTTTGATTACCAGGGCTTTAAATTCTCCATCAGATAGGTTGGCTATCTTCTCATCGCTTAGTTCTCTTTCTGAGGTTTTGCTCTGTTCTTTCATTTGGGCCATATTTCTTTGTCTTGGCACACGTGATAAGTTGTAAGGCGGCAGAGCCTTAGGTATTCACCCAGGCAGGGCAACCCTCTTTGCTGCACTGAGGCGCTGCCTGTGTGGGAGGAGCCAGAGAGGGAACAATGCAGCTCGCCTGCTCCCACCACGTCAACCACTGTAGTTGACAGCCAGCTCTGAGTCTCAGTTTCGCCTTCAGCCAGCCCCGCCTGCATGATCTGCCGCCTCGCCTTGGTTTTTCTGGATCAGCCCACGCAGTCCATCTTACCGGTCTGGTTGTTCTGGTTGATTTTTTCTTTAATTCCTTGGCTGCATGCAGTTTGATCTTCTGGTGCTTTTGGTTGTTTACTGATTTTAGATTGGTTGTTATCCTCCTTTTGGTTGTGCAAGGAAGTGAAGGGTTTCTACCTACACCACCATCTTGACCGGAACTCCCCCTATTTGTATTTCTTAATCCCCTGAATTCTTCACTCATTCCCCAACACGCGCCTCTCATCTGGCAACCATCAAAACACTCTCCGTATTCATGCTTCTGTCTCCTTCTTCTTTGCTTAGTTTGTTTTTTTAGATTCAATTGTTGATAGATATGTATTTGTTGCCTTTTTATTTTTCATAGTTTTTGTCTTTTTCTTTTCTTAAATAAGTCCCTTTAACATTTCATAAAATAATGGTTTGGTGATGATGAATTTTATTTTTTTCTTGTCTAGCAAGCTCTTTAACTACTCCTCAATTCTAAATTATAGCGCTGCTGAGTAGAACAATCTTGGCTGTAGGTCCCTGCTTTCCATGACTTTGAATACTTCTTGCCAATCCCTTCTAGCCTAGTAAATTTCTTTTAAGAAATCAGCTGACAGTCTTTTTTTTAAAGCATTTTATTTACTTATTTTTAGAGAGGGAAAGGAAGGGAAAAAGAGCGGGAGAGAATCAACAATGTGTGGTTGTCTCTTGCGTGCCTCTTACTGGGGACCTGGCCCATAACCCAGGCATATGCCCTGCCTGGGAATCAAACTAGCAACATTTTGGTTCACAGGCTGGCACTCAATCCACTGAGCCACACCAGCCAGGACTCAGCTAATAGTCTTAGGAACTCAGCTGTAGATAAATAACTTCTTTTCTCTTGCTGCTTTTAAGGTTCTCTATCTTTAACCTTTGTCATTTTAATTATGATATACCTTGGAGTAGGCCTCTTTGCATCCATCTTGTTTGGGACTCTCTGTGCTTCCTGGACTTGCATGTCTATTTCCTTCACCAAATTAGGGAAGTTTTCTTTCACTATTTTTTCAAATAGATTTCCACTTTCTTGTTCTTTCTCTTCTCCTTCTGGCACCCTATGAAGCGAATGTTGGACCTCTTAAAGTTGTCCCAGAGGCTGTTCATACTACCTTCATTTTTTTTTAATTATTGTTTATTCTTTCTGTTCTGGTTGAATGTTTATTTCTTCCTTATGTTCCAACTTATTGATTTGGTTCTCGGCTTCATCCATTCTATTTTGTTTCCCTGTAAATTGTTCTTTATTTTAATTAGTATATCCTTCATTTCTGACTGGGTCCTTTTAATCCTGCTGAGGTCCTCACTAAGTTCCTTGAGCAAACTTATAACCAGTGTTTTGAACTCTGCATCAGATAGATTGTTTATCTGCATTTTGTTTAGCTCTTTTTCTGGAGTTTTGATCTGTTCTTTCTTTTGAGCCATGTTTCTTTGGCTCCTTGTTTGGCAGCTCCCCCTTGTTTGTTTCTATGTATTAGGTAGAGCTGCTTTGACTCTTGTTTCTTGGTAGTGTGGCCTAATGTAGTACATGTCCTATAGGGTCCAGTGGCACAGCCTCCCCTATCACCCAAGCTGGGTATTTGAGGTACAACCTCTGTATGGGCTGAGTGCACCCTCTACTTGTAGTTGAGCCTTGGTTGCTGTTAGCAGATCAATAGGAAGGATTTACTCAGGCCAGTCAGCTGCAAGGACTAGCTGTGACCATCACCACAAACCTCTGTCCTCCATGTAGGATCAGCTGTGCAGGAGCAGGGTGGTGGTGCTCTGACGTGGTCTGTAGCTGTCCACTGGGCAGACTGGCCCTGGGGTTTCTGAGGTGGTACAGGGGAAGGTCAGTCCCTACCTGTGTTTTGCTCCAGGCCACCCTGCTTGAGCTATAAAGCAATCTGAGATGGTTGCTACTTGTGCTGGACTTAGAGATCCCCAGGTGAAGCCAAGCTATGATTCTAGGCTGGCTGCTGCTAGTGCTGGGCCTGGGCTCACTGAGACCAGCTGTTGCTTGTTTAAGAGGATTTAGGAAGTTATGCAGAGTAAGCCAAGACCAGCCATTCATATGGAAAAGCAGCTAGGCATGTAAATTGGGTGGGGTGGAGTCTCAGGGAATCTCTAAGACAGGTCAAACAGTATTAGCCAGGTTGGTGGAGTCTCAAATAGGGCACCAGCCTGCCGGTTCCATGGTTCTGTGGGGCAAGGGCTCAGAAAAGGGACAATTGCTTCTGCTCACCCCAATGCCAGATACTTCAACCTTTCCCAGTGTGCCACTGGTGCCCTTCAAGCTGCCATCCTGACACTGGAGCTCAGAGGGAGTGAGTCTGAGTAGGTGAGTTTGTGTGTGGATTCGTTAAGAGGAATTGCTTGGGGCTCTAGTAGTTTCTTCCACAAACTCAATCCCCACTGGTTTTTGCAGCCAGAAGTTGTGGGGACTTATCTTCCAGTCACTGGAACCCTGGGCTGTGGAGCCTGGTGTGGGGCTGGGACTCCTCACTCCCAAGATATCTCTCCCAAATTTTTACCCACCACACGTGGGTGTGAGACCAACCTGATCCATGTCTGCGCCCCTCCTACAAGTCTGGATGAACGTGGTTTCTTTCATTCCACAGTTGTCAGACTTCCATTCAACTTGATTTCTGACAGTTCTGAGTGACGGTTGTTCTGTACTTTAGTTGTAGTTTTGATGTGGTTGTGTGAAGAAGTGAGCCATGTCTGCCTGTGCTGCCATCTTGACCAGAAGTTCCCTGCCTTTCTTCTTAAAGTTCCTACTGCTTGGAAATCCTTACAAGAACTGAAAGTCACTTCTTCTAGGTAATACTCTCTGATGCCTCCAGTAAGAATTGGTTTATCTTCATCTTTATTTTAAAACCACTTGATATTTCATTATAGAATGCCATTTACCAAATTAATTCTAATTTTTCACTTGTGTCTGTCTCCCCTCTTGGACTTTGAACTTTTCAAAAGCCCTGTGTCTTAGAGATCTTTACATCTCTAATGGCTAGTGCCATTCCTGACATGCCATAAATATTAAGTATATGGATGAATGAGTGATAAATAGAAGGACGGAAGGAAGAATGGATGGATGGATGGATGGATGGATGGATGGGTAGAAACCTATAGGTGTCCAAAGAGTGAAACAATGTAGAAACTAAGTATTTCCAAGTTGCTTCATGTATTTAGACATGTGCATATGGCAGACAACACACCAGAAGCACTATGTTGAGCATTGCTAAGACAATTGAGCTAAAATTAGCTTGTAATAGAACTGAAATTTTTCTAGTTGAAACAACAAATCTGTTATCCCGCTTTACAGTAAACGACTTTTTCTACAAGGGATATCCACATGCTATTTTATTATTAAAAAACACTCCAATAAAAGATATACTGAAAAATTATTGCAATTTCTACTAATTAAAAACTAATTAAGTCATTTGCTGAATAATACATATACTCTACTTGCATTATCTATGAGCATGCCCTTCACTTACAAATATTTGTCTCCATTTCATTAAAGTAATTAAACTGCTTCAAGTACAGTTATTTTTACAAGCATTTTATAGCCAACTCTCAATTTTCCATACCAATGGAGAAGCATAATTGAAATATTTAAAACTGAATATAAGATAATACAGAACCTCCCTGCAGTTCTTCTCCTGCTGCCGTTTAACAAGCAACAAAAATAACCGACTTGAGTTTTAGCTCTGCTCCCTCCTCTCACTCCCACTCTGGTAGCCTAACAGAAAATAATTGCACATCAACAGTAAGATCATGTTCTTGAGCACACAGCACCTCCTCCCCACCCCCTCCCCACCCCATCTCTTAGCGTTCGTTAGGGCAACATGCAGAGAGGAGTGAGCCTACTCTACCAGAGCTGAGGGACCGTCCCCAAATCAATGACAAAGTTAATTGCACTCTGTCTCTCCTATCACATTGTTCATGCTTTGTCCCAGGCAATTATGACAATTCCTTAAGTTCCCAGGGAAAAAAAAGTGCTGCATAAAGCAAAAAATTCTTTATGCTAAGCATTATAGTGGAGATTCTGAGTGAAGGTGTCAGCACGTGCATGACAGTGGATCTGGCTGCATCTTTGTTTGCTGTTTTAGAGTGAGGGGCATCACGTGGCGGGAACATTTCCTTTCACAGAATGGGAGGGAGCATAATTATGAAGGGGCAGAGAGTGTGTATAAGTTGGGTGCGTCTAATTATATATATTGAGAAGTGTGACAAGAAAACACATATGGGAAACGGGCTGACCATCCATTCTCCATAACAATCACTTTGTTGGGGATAAATAAGTTCTCACTCCCTGATGTCAGTTTTTGCTCTGAGTGGAAGCACTGCCTGTGGGAGGGCACACATGGCGCTGCTCAGAGAAAGCACCACCCAAGGAGGCAAAGAGTCACGTGGGGCAACAGCCACGAGCAGCTCAGGCAAGGGAACGGGCGGTCAGAGTGTGGATGGTACACGGCCCGGGAAGACTGGCTCCCCAGGGCCTGGGAGCTGCCGTTGTGATGGAAACAGAAGATAAATGAGGATGAGGACGGATGGACGAGTGAGTGGACGGACAGACAGACGAATAGACCACACAGATAATAGATACATAGACCACTGCATAGACAGATACATAGATAGAAAGAAAAAATATTTGGTACCCATGCCTAGCATATAAGTACCTAACAAACATAGTAAATTCTAAAGGTCCTCGGAGACAGTATTTGGTTCCTAAGGTTAAAGACACAAATTAGGTTGGGAGGCAGGAGGCAGGGGAGGGAGTTTTTATTGTTTTGTTTCCTTTTTAATATAAGCCTCAGAGGTGGTCCCCAAAACGTGTTTGGAAGGCTTGAAATGGAATTTCATTCCAACCTCATTTGTTATATGGCATCTCCTTTATTCTAGACTTTCCCCTGCTTTAAATTTTATTGGATTTTAATCGGAGACCATCTGATGAAATGTTCTGAACCTAGATTAGAATGGAGCATGTACTACAGCTGAATGAGAGGGAGGACAGTGGAATCACATAATGGAATATAAAATAGATTTTAAAAGCAATAAAACTGCAGCAGGCGGAGGGGTCCCCTCAGGGGCAAGGAGAAGCAGGGGCATGCAGAAATGTGCTCTCCACCCAGAGAAAGAGAACTCCAGCAAGTTCCTCCCCAGGCCAAGGCTCAGTCCCCAGCCCACAGCCACTCCCCTTGGGCCAGAATGTGCCTGGTCCTGTCCAGGGCACGGATGAGAGGAAAGACAGAGTCTGGGCTGGCTTATGCGAATAAGACCGAACAGAGTTATAAAAAAGGGACCAGCCAGAGTCCCCCAGGACCAGAGGCAGGCCCTTCACTTCTATTAAGTTCACTATGAGACCTTGGAGGTCATCTGGAGCAGGGCTTCTGCGAATTCACCATGCAACTGAACCACAGGGGATTTTCTGAAAACACAGATTATTATTTAGAAGATCTGGGGGGGGGGGGGGGGCCTGAGAATCTGCATTTCTAGCAAGCTCTGAAGTGATGCTGATGCTTTGTTCCGGGGACCACGGAATAGAAAGCAGTGTTTTTCCCACCTGCACTGGCATCACGCAGTATCTAGTTACAGCGCCGGCGCCCGAGCCCCACCCTGACTTCCTTCTCTGGGGATGGTGCCTAGTAATTTGCATGTTTATCAAGCTCCCCTGTTGATTTTTATGCCTACTCTTCCACAAGCCAGACAAAGTATGGATAATTTATAACATGGCGTTATCCACATAAATGACTATAGGACAGGAAGGCAAACAACAAGCTGACAGACAGGCAGAACAAGAGCGGTGTGAGGAGCGAGGGATGGCTCTCACCCAGGAGTGTAGCAGTGAGTCTAGGAACAGAAAACAGGGCCAGGAACTCTCTCTTTGGGGCCTACAGTACATGCTTTAGGGCAGGTACACCTGCCTAAGGGCTACATCTTCTTGAGCATATTTTTTAAAAATCCCATTATAGTCTCCTATTCAGTGGAATTATTTGGGGAGCCATCTTTAACTCTGTACTTTCCCTCATACCCTTCTGCCCACATCAAGCTGCCAAGTCCTCCAGGCTCAGTGTCTAAGATCCATCCTCTCATCCATCCCCTTCTCTCTGTTTCCACTGCTACATCCTGGTCCCAGCCACGTCTTCTCTCTCCTGGACCAGAGCAAGCCTCCTAGTGGGTGTCCCAACTACTGTCTAGCTGCCTAACATTCTTTGCTATTGCACAGCTAGCCTAAAACTCCTTCAGAAGCTTCCCACTGCATTCACAATAAAATCTTCACTGAAGCCTGAAATGCCCTACATCACAGGTGGCAAACACAAGGTCCGCAGGCCAAATCCAGCCCCCCACCTTGTTTTATCCGGCCCAGCACCTTGTTTCTACCCGGTGGCACCTCTGAGCTCTCACTTAACTGTTAAGGAGTAGTTACATTTACACAGTCCTAAAATTACATTGGGCCCTTTGAGGCAACCTCAAGGCTGATGTGGCCCCCGGTGAAAATGAGTTTGACACCCCTGCCCTACATGACCTTAACCCTCTGTCTCTCCTGAACCTCATCTTTCCCTCTCTGTGCTCCAGCTGCACTGGCCTTCCTTGTGTTTCTTAAATACACCAAGCTTTTTCCCACCTCACGCTGATTTCTTGTTGAATTTTCTTTGCCAGACAGACCCCACTCTCCCTTTAGGTCTAGGCCTAAATATCACCTTCTCAGACAGAACGTCCCTGCCCACCTCGCCTTAAGTAAGTCCCTTTCTGAGCCTTGCTGTTCCTCTGTAGCTTGTATTATAACTGGCCGTTAACTCTCTTGTTTACTCATGTCCTCTCCTTTCTCTCCCCTGGCCCTCAAAGTGTGGGTCCTAGATAACTCTGAGGGTTGGGCCTGGACTGGGTATATTCGCAAGCTCTCCTTGTAAATTGCTGCATGCTGAAGTTGGAGACCCGCTGCCCTGGACTGTAACCACAGGGGATTAGAGACTAGGTCTGTCTTATCTGTCACCGTATGCCCAGTACTAGAATAGTGCAGGTAATTTTTGGTGAAGTTTTTCATAAGTGAGTAGAGGCCCATAAGGCCAAAACAATTTCCATGTCCCAACCAGAACCCCAGGCTAAAGCCACTAGAATACCTGACAGAAAACTCTTTCACATGAATTTTGTTCCCAATGAAAGATTTCTAAACTGATTTGGGAGTGGAGGCTGGGTTTTGGGGAGCAAGGCAGAAGCTGGAACACCTGCTGTGGTCCAGGGGTGATGGTGATGGCCGGAACCTGGCTGATGGCAGTGGAATTGGAGAGAAGCAGGTAAATTGAAGGATGGATCTGAGAGGCTGAGCCAACAGGACTTGGTTGCTGGTTGGAGGTGGAGTGGTTGGTGTAAGGTAAACACAAGTCATTAGAAAAGAAGTAACAGGGGGTGAACTGGGGGCTCACAAGTAAACTGAGTCTCAAGTAAAGGAAAGGGGACAGTGAAAGATAATAAGCAGACTGCCTTTCTCTTCTTAACCCCCTTCCACCTCTCCATCTCCCAACAAACACGTGTAACCCAAAGACGCAATGGCATATTTGGAAGAAATCATTTAGTGGCCCCGCATCCTTATTTTGTGGCTGATGCTGCTGCAGGCCATGCAGGGAAAGTGACTTACTTAGGTCACAGGGCTGCTGGTGCCATGGGGATTGAGTCCCTAGCTCCTACCTCCTAGTCCACTGAGATTCTTAGTTTGGTGGGTGCTCTGTGGAGGGTGGCAGGGGGTTGGAGGTGGGATGGGAGGCACAACTCCAGGGCCCAACATGTTTGGAAATGCTGCAAGCAACATTCTTTCTGGAGCGTTTTAGTGCACATTATATTAAGGATGCGAAAAGCCTCCCATCGGAGAAAACTGTCTAGCCCAGCATTCCTCAAACATAGTTGATCTGGAGTCTCATCAGCCAGCAGAGCTTCGTAACACCTGTTAGCACCCCCAGACCACACATACAAGCATGTGCTGTCAGGGAGAGAGGGGTAAGTTAATCCCAATTTAAAGGGTACATCTGAATTTTTCACATACTCATACAAGTTTCGGTGTCTTTGCCATGTTTATCCACACTTGGAAACTTTTCAATGACTTCTTAAGCAGCTGGCTGGGCTCACTTTGAAGGCATTTAGCTATCCTTGAGGGGAGATAACAAAGGAAGCACTGCTGAGGTTAGGGATTCCTGGAGCTTTCCAGGCCTGAGCCCGGCACTCTGGAGCCCTGCACTGCCCAGCTTCCCTTTTCTACTGTGAGGCCACCCTACATGGGAGGGCACCCTGGTGCTCTGGGAGGAAGAACCCCCTGAGATGGCCAAGAGGAAGCAATGAGCAAGAGCACACAGCTCAGGGATGACTGGGAATGGCTGCCCACCAGGAAGAAGGGGAGGGGATGGAGCCCAGCACTCAGAAATCCCTTATGGGCCATGGAAGCTCAGGCAGGCTTGAGTCTGAACTCAGAACACTGGGGAAGGATCTCTCTCAGAAATGAGGCATTCCAAATTAGGAGGAGTGCACAGGGGTAGGTCCTTCCTCATGGAGAAGGGCACTGGGAGCGTGACCGAGCCTCCTCACCTAGGGAACGGTAAGGAGAAGGTCAATGCTCAGGAATTTACCAAAGTCCAAACGAGCAAGGTCCTAATGCCTTAGCTGCATGACTTTGGACAAGACAATTACCCAGAGCCTTGGTTTCTGCATATGTAATGGAGACATAACGATTTCTGTCTCCCAGAATTATATGGTTTGTCACAAGAGGGTGAAAACACAGACAGAACCGAAGTGTAACCAAACATAGGCGTGATTATAAGTATCACTGGTGTTTCTTGAGCACTCACAACATGCCAGACATTGGATTAAGCATTTCACCGACATCAGGTTGTCTAAGCCTTCCAGGAGCCCCTGAAACTGCTTTAGGCCCGATTTTACAGCTGAAGAAACTGAAGTCTAGGAAAACTAATGTGTTTGGCCCAGGCACACAGAAGGCAATGGAGCCAGCGTCTGAACAAAGGCCGTCGGAATACAGAAAACATTTCCCACTCCACACACACTGACGCAGGAAAGTGGCAGAGTCAGGCTAATGGTGAGCCAGCCAAGCTCAGGGTTTGGGTGGGCTATGGATGACGCAACAGTCAACAGCCCCATCCTGGGGTCAGTTCAACAAGCATAATCCTTTGATTTCAATTCACACACTCTGCCTGAGACATAGAAAGAACTGGAAATCCTGCCAAGGGCTCCATCTAGTCCTCCCTGGGAATGGCAAAAGAGCTCAGCTGAGTGACAGTGGCCAGAGGGATGTATGTCAGCACCAGGGGTGACCATGGTGTTCTCTGTGCTGGTGTCCAGGACAGGAGCTTCCTGTAAGACCCTCAGACAAGTCCTACCTACAGAGCCGGAGTGAGCAGTTCAAGCAAGGCCAGCAGCCTTAGGAAGCCCATCTAGCCTGCTTGCTGCAGCAGCCTTTGGCAATCCAGAGGCAAAAGCTCCTGGGTAGAGATTAAATCGTGTGCAAGAGGTTTTCCCAGTTGGAAGCTGATGGGCAAACCCAATCAGCCCTGAGGGATTTTTGAAGAAAGTGGGTGGGGCTTTAAGGAGGTGGGGCTTCTACTTCCAGAAAATAGAGGTTGGGGGGAGATGGAGGAGGGGCCAGGACCTTTCCATCACCCGCTGGCACTTGGCTGCAGCAGGCAGTCCCGATCCTTCAGTAAAGACCAATCCTAGGGTTCCCATATTCAGTGCCAGCTGGGAGAGAAGTTTCAGAAGGGCTTGATGTAAGCCCCGAAGATAAATTACAGCCTTGGTGAAGTCAAACAGTGGGGTAGAGGCAGTAAGTGGCTGTGGTGCAGGAAATGGGAGTGAGTGTTATGCCCCAGCCCCCAGTCCCACCTGAGTCATAAAAGCCAGGAAAGAAAAGTTTATCTCAGGAGCAAAATTATGGAATAGTCAGTAAACTATGGAGCAGGCCCTAAAACCAAATAATGTGGCTGAAAAGGACAAAAATCTGTGTTCTAGCCCTGGAAGAAGGAGGCAGGAAGGAGTGAGGAAAGACAGGAAGGAGAAGAAGGGAGTGAAGATAGGCAAGAAAGGAGGAAAGGACGGGCAAGAAAGGAGGAAAGGATAGGCAAGAAAAGAGGAAAGGAGGGAGAGGGAGGGAGAGAGGAGACAGGGCTCCTAAATTAAGGTCAAATACCAGATGAAGAAATTCTATATCCAAGGCCGGCCCATATGTGATAGAACTATTTTATTCTGTTACTTAGGATTTGAATAAAATCTATTGTTTTAAAATAATGCTGCCAGACTTTTGGGGAAGTGTGCTCTTCATTGTAGATTTAACTCTTATAATAAGGAGGTTGAGGGGGAGGGGGAAGAGTATAGAATTAAACATAAATGATAAAAACCTCAAAATTTTCAAGTCAAATTTCATTAACTGATAAAGGTCTATCCTGAGCCCTGGGCAAGGGCAAGGAAGGGATTTGGTTAATTTGTAAGATTAAAGGCGTTTTGAATAATTGAGGCCACATTAGACGGAGACTCAGTAGTTTGAATGACATTCCAAGGTCAGAAGACAAGACAGAAAAGCTAAGAGTCCTTATCCAAAAACACCAAGTTAGCCTTTCAGACAAGAAAAACTCCAACTACTGTGGCCTTGAACTCCAATGACTGATAAACAAGAAACAGACCATATAAATTGGTAATCTACCTGTTTATATGTAGATTTATCTTTCCTTTGGTTAAGGAATCTGACCGGTGGAGTCTTGAATATTTCGAGGTGTTTATATGAGGTAATGTGTTATCTTGACAGCTGATTAGCAACAAAGTCAAGGAGGTCAAAATTGAAGACTCCTTCTATCATTTTATTTCCACCCTGCTTACATCTTAATAAAAGGTGTCTCTTGCAACAGTAAACAGAAACCAATCTGCATTTGCAGGTGCAGAAAAGGTGCTTTCAAATATGTTATCAGCAGAGAATGACATAAACTTGTTGGAATTAGCATTACCCAATACTCTTTGTTCCCTGGCAAGATACAAAATGGTCTTTTCTCCTCCTGGCCAAACAGAAAGTGAGTAACACAGTCCATGGTATATAAAACTAAACCAATTAAGATGATGGTGTTTTTGTTGTTGTTGCTATTATTAGGAATAATAATACCATACATAGTGCTTAGTAGGTTTCTACTATTTTCCCATAGTGCATTGCTCAGAGAGAGCTGCTTTGGTTGAAGGAGCAGGCTGTGTGTTAGGAGCAGGTTGGGGCTGAGTGTCCCATCCCTTCATTCCCTCACAACCTTAGAGGTGGCCCTTGAGGCTCAGTGAGACACAGAATTTGGAAAACCACAGCCACATACTGCCTGATTTTATCCTCAGTGATAGTAATATCATGGATATTGCGGTTGCCACCCTAAACTCCCTTTCCCTTTCTCATGGTAGCAGGCAAGATTTCCATCCTGAAATCTACACCCTACCCTCTGTAGCTCACGTGCTTTGGCATAAAGTCATGCCACATCTGGTTCTAGACATGGAGCATGTAGATAAAGAAGTACTATCCCAACCCCAGGGCTCGGTTACGGGTTCAAGAGTAGGAATATGACA
This sequence comes from Macrotus californicus, assembly GCA_007922815.1. Lineage (NCBI taxonomy): Eukaryota > Metazoa > Chordata > Mammalia > Chiroptera > Phyllostomidae > Macrotus > Macrotus californicus. The sequence goes on from VMDR010009361.1 coordinate 13,161, forward strand.
CACTTTGGGCCGATGAAGCTGTACACTGGAGTTTTCTAGGGGTCTACAAGAAGGAAGCATCATCTCTCTTCCAAAGACTTCCAGAGGGTGAGTATGTGTGTGTAGGTACATACACACACACACACATGCCAAATGTGAACAAGGAAACATATGGACCTTAAGTTGTGACAACAAGGGAGACTGACTTATTCTCAGGATGAGACTGGCACCAGGAAAGGCAAAAAAGGACAGAGATGAACAGAAATATAACCCTTAACAACAAAGTAGGCTGCTGGATCACACCAGTACTGAAGTCCACCTAGTTCCAGACCTCCAATTACGTGAGCTAATAAATTCCCTCTAGTACTCACGCTGATTTGATATGAATTTTCTGTTACTTGCAGCCACTTTCACCCTCACTGGCATGGGTACTGTGTAAGGTGATTTAGTCAGGCATTCTGTCTCCACTTTAGAGGCAAGCTGGAGGTTCTGAGACCTGATGAGACACAAGAGTACACAGCTAGTAACTGGTGACACCAAGTTCCATGTCCTCTGACTCCACGGCCAGATGCCTTCTCCATGATGTGGGCCTAAAAGGCCCCCTTTTCAGTTTTATGATTCCCACTAACTTTGAATTTAAACATTCTGATGTCATACAATTAAAATTAAAATGTGAATGTTAGTTCACAACATTTTGGCCTATAAAACAGGAGCAGTGTTTTTGTTTCTGTTTTCATAGCAAGGAGCTGTAACCCACTTGTCGACAGAACATTAAGCCCATCAAACTGCCCCTTTCATAGCAACCAGGCAAGAGGACAGGCTGCCAAAGTATGTCCAGGTGGCTAAGCATGTTGTTCTTCTAGGGCAGGCTATAAAATATATTAAAGCAGAAGCCCTAGGCCAGTTACTTAACACCAACTGACTACGCTGGTTAGGCCATGTGAATCGGAAGCAGAGCCTTCTAAGAGTTTGTGACCTAAGGCGAGGAGAGAAGTTGGTGATCCTTCCTCCCTCTGCCCTTTCTCCTGCCGACCACAGCCCTCTTCCACTGCCCCGAGATGTGATTGATTCTATTCACGTGTGCGCTGAGTAACTCTAGTTGTAGCACGACTCTTTCTGCCGTCACAGGGGAAGTCACCCGGCTTGGCTTGAAGATCAATCAATTATATGAAATTATATGGGTCCAGGCCGGAGGAACAAAGAGAGAACAGTTCGAAAAAAGAAAAGCAATTTGTTCTCTGAAGAGATACCTTGGGTTACCAAAGAATAGAAACAACTTGAATCAAAGCAGAAAAAAAGTCAAACTGCCTAGGGAAAAAACATATATCTATTGTTATTTTAAATTAGTGTTATTTTTATTAAAACTAATTTCTGACCAAGAGGGAACGAGGCAGGAACCAAGCAGTTACAGCCAAAAGAAGGGTTTATGCTCTTGCCTGTGTTTGGAATACTGACTTCTGGCCCATCCAGATTTTGGCATCACGAGGTCAAGAGTAGTACTTAGCAGTTCTAGTTTCAAGACAGACCCGGATAAAAGTCCATTCCCAGTATTCACTAACTGTATGACTGTAGGATTCAGTATGTTACTCAACCTATTTTAAACTATGTCCTCATTCACAAAATTAGCTGTTTTGTAACAACTTAATGTAAGGACTAAGATTATACATGTAAAATGTTTACGATACAGTGCTCAATAAACAAAATACTATTATTAGCCATATGCCAATGATCCTTCAAAACTTTATCCAGATTCTTAATTGTAGACTTTCCTGGCTGCCCATGAACCATAATAATTTAACCCATAGCAGCTACTAGAGCACCCATTACTATGAGACTCTCTGAAATGCTCTAGCCACAAACTCCAGAGACTTCTGCAACATCAACTCTTCCCCTTTCAGAACCAATCCTTAGCTGGCTTTGCAGGCTCTCACTGGGGCTAAGAATTATGCCCCTATAGCAAGCAGTGCCTCATTTTCTGGGTGTATGAGCACTCCTACCTTAGTCTTGCCCTGCGCCAGACATGTGCAGCTTCTGGGGACCCAAACAGCATTCTGAGGAAAGGGTGGCTCTCAACTAGAACCATCATAGAAGGCAGGATCCATGTAATCCACTTTCACAGAGGGTCCTGAGAACTGAGAAAGTGAGAGTGTTCACAGCGCTTCCTCTTTTCTGCAAAGACTATGAGTCTCAAAGGCTACCAGGTTGGCCTTTTCTGGAAATCCACACTACTGCCCCAGATACAAGCTCGAGCAGAGTCTTGCATCAGTGAAGGCAAAATCAGGAGACAAAAAGCAAAGAAGAAATTTGAACAGAGAGAATTTAATATAAACAGTTATATAAAGTTATTAATAAGGAGAATAAAAGAATATTAAGGTATCACAGAGGCAAGTACAAAGAACAGCTCTCATCCCTAGGGCTGGAGGAACAAAATGAAGAGTATGTAATTATTAAAATTCAGAGAAGGAAAAAAAACTTATAGGACAGATACAGTCTTCTGAGAAAGGAGTGCCAGCTGAATGGTGCTGGTGTCTGGGGTTGGGATAGGGCATGTTTGCAATGATTCTGATTCTCCAGGTGCTAGAAAAACTGCAAACCAAATTCAGCTGCTGCTACAGGAAGGCATTGCTGCTTCCAGAGTGAAGGGTGACACCCAAAGAACAAAAAGCAAAGGGGAGTAAATCCCAGCTTCCTCCTCCAGCCCTCAGTCTCCCTCTTAGCAAATCCTAATAAGGAACCTGCTGACAAAGCATAAATATGACAATATGACGGGCAGGCTATCACAGAGCAGAGTATAGAAGGGTAGCTGTGGAGGTGAGGGACAATAGCTCCATGACTAGCACAAGGCTCCTCTCCTCCCCCTTGACCAGAGATTTCCCCCATTGGGAAGTCACTGGAGGTTTCAGAGACATTCACTATGCCCTACTCTACTCAAGGACCCCCCAGCCCTCAGCCACAATGGTCCCTGAGGAAGGCAGGAATTCCCCAAGGATATGAAAGGCTTGAAGGAACTCCTAAAACTGCCCATACCAGATCTCACAGATGGGTCAAAACAGCCTGATATTTTAAGGCTAAGGTCACTTCCTATTTTACTGACCACCTTTTCCAGCCTGTATTACTTGATTTTATTAATCAATGAGCACTAGGTAATAGTCCATTTAATATAAAACTAGCAATAAAAAATGCCACCTTCCCAAAAATCCTAAAATTGCCATCTTCCTCTAAGATAAATGTCTTCTCTTTTTTCTCATGGGTAAATTCACATCTGAAATGGATAAGTACATTTCCTTTTCATTTATTTTGCTTAAAATCCTATTCCCATTTCCCTTGCTATTTTTATGCAGAATGAGCTTGGGTTTTCTTACACTTTCTCAAGAAGGAGGTATCTGAGCTGATGGCAACCTGGTACAAGTTGCCACTACACTCCTAAATCCACATGGCCCACTGCTCCTACCCACACAGCTGCTGGGGCTGATGTCAGCTGTGTCACAGAGATCTCAGGCTCCAATCCATGTCTAATGGGGAGAGTTCATGGAAGGCCTAAGACCATGGTCAAAAAGCTAGGGTACCAACTAGGTACTCTGAAGTACCCAGAAATTCACCCCTCTATGGGTAAAGTCAACATTGGCCCCTTCTGAGAGGTCTCACACATCCCCAGAAAGCTGAGATGTGCTGAACTATGAGGCTGAGGACTACCTGCCCCTCAGGTGAGGAGACTGTGTGGAGTCTGGGCAGAAGGCGAGTTTCTCCAGAGATCCCAGACTGCTGATGCCACTTCACCATCCCACATTACCTTGTACTACCACCAGGAAGGCAGCCACTGAGGACACCCCACAATGAGCAGGTCTGATTATTGTGTTATCTGCTATCAGTAACACACAAAGGAAAACAACAACATGGTTAATGGTTCCAGAGAAGGTAAGACCAGACAAAATGGGTACCCAGCAAAGGGGTACTTCCGGCGGGGACAGATGACAACTGGCCAAAAGAATATCAATAGCACTTCGTGAAATTCAAGCACAGATCACGAGCATACACACAAGATCTTCTGGAACTGAAAGCTTTGCTTTTCAAACTCTATATCTCAGTAAACTAATTGACAGAAAAGTGGCAAACACTGACACCCAAATTAGTGACCTGGAATTCTAATGAGAATAATCTCAAAGTACAGAAGAGTAATTATGAAGAAAAAAATAAAAAACTTGGGGAATAGATTCAGGATAACTAAGATGCCAGTAAAAGGGGTTCTAGAAATCACCAATAGAAAAGTGCCAAGAGGAAATAATTAAAATAAACAAATAATAAAAGAGAACTTTCCTGAGAGGAAGGAAAGTGAAAGTTTTCAGATTAAACATATATAATAAGTTCTAAGCAAAAATGACTAAAAAACATATACTTTTGAGCATATAATGTAAAAATTCCTAAACTTCAAAGATAACAAAATAATTATGAGTTTTTAGCAGAAAGAAGTTATCCACTAAGAACTGGTATAGAAATTTTTATTCGTCACATTGGCAGCCAGAAGATACGATGTTGGAGGACATCTTTCCTACTGAGAGGAGAGGATTGGAACCCAAGAATTCTATATCCAACTCTCATATTTAACTGTCAGGAGAAAAAATTATTTGTATATATTCATGTCATCCATCCCTCATCAAAAAAAAATGCTCAAGAAAGAACTCTAGCCAAAAAACAAATGAATCAGAGCCAAGAACTCAACTTACAGCATGATGAAGATAAGAAACAGTGATGAGCATCAAGCTTTGCAGTGTGTGTGTGTGTGTGTGTGTGTGTGTGTGGCAGAGAGAGAAACAGAGAAAGAGACAGAGAGAAATGTAAAAGGATACTGAAAACTGTGGGAATGAATAATAATGTTTGCACTAAATAAGGTTTGTTAGAATAAAAAAGATAAACTTCAGTGAAAAATTTAATAATACTCGAGACCTAAAAGTAATAAACTGTTACAGCAAAACTTTGAGGTTGGAGATTGAGAAAAGAAAAATATCTTCCAAAAGTCTCATCTTCATTGGGCTGGGAGTTTACGATATGGAGAAGGTTAAAGTACCCTTTAAAAGTCGTACTTTATTGGAACAATGGTGAGCAAAATAGGGGAAAGATACAGAGTCTTGATGGGGGAAGTAGGCAAAATGTTTTTTAAGTAAATAGTACAGAAATATGTATATGAGTTTGAGTAATAGAAAAGGGAGCAGGAAAGTACAGAACTTCCAAATTGAAAAGAGAAAACAAATGAAATGAACATCAACTTTAGCAAATCAGCAAAAACAGTGAAAATGAAAAAGAGTACTTATTTAAATTATTTAAATATTTTTACTATTCTATTTTAGTTTACCTGTTGGCTGTTGGGCTTATATATCTTTTGCTTTGTCTTGTCTTTTAGTGGTTGCTCTAGAGATTACAATATAAAAATCTAACCTTACCTTCTCAGAATAATTAGTCAATTTTGTTTCACTTCATGTGAAAGGTGGAAGCCTTCCAGTCCTCTAGGTCCTCCAAGCCAACCTTTATGCTATAACCGTCATACTGTATTTATTTTATCTCCATACATTGAAAGTTCCACAAGTTTGGGGTTTTTTTTTTTTCAATAATATATATTCCTTAAACCTTAAGAGAAAAAAGTCTTTTCCATTCACACAGAGATTTGCTATTCCTGTTGCTCTTCCTTTATTCCTGAATACCCATTCAGCCTGAAATTTTTCCTGGGCATTTCTTACAGAAAATTTCTGTTGATAATCGATTTTCTTAGAAAAACATTTACTTTGCCTTCATTCTTGATGGATATTTTCACTGGACATAGAATTTTGAGTTGATAGTTTTGGGGTTGTTTTTGTTTTTGTTTTTTAGTACTTAAAGTTGTTGTTTCACTCTCTTCTGGCCTCCGTGGCTTTGGATGACAAACCCACAGTCATTCTAATGGTTTCCTCCCCGTATGCAATGTGTCACTTTTCTGCAGCTGCCTGCAAGCCTTTTTCTTCACCTCTAGTGTCATCAGCTCGACGGTGATGCGTCTTAGGTGCGACTGTCTTTGAGTTTGTTCTGTTAGTTGCGCTGAGCTTCCTAAATCTGCACATAGACCAGTTTCCCCCACCCCCAGATTTGGGAAGTTTGGGCCATTGTTCTTAAAATGTGTTTTCTGCCTCAGTATCTTTATCCTCTCGTTCTAGGGCCACCTCGACATGTCTGTTAAACATTTGGATGTTGTGCCACCGGTCTCCGAGGCTCTGTTAACTTTTTCAGTCTTTTATTTCTTTGTTTCTCCAATGAGATTGTTTTCAGATTCACTGACTTCTCTGTCCTCTTTGCTATGTCGCTGAGTTCACGCAGTAAACTTTTCCATTTAAGATACCATGTTTTTAGTTCTAAAATTTCCATTGGGTTCCTTTTCATACTGTTTGTTTCTCTGAAGAGAGCTCCTATTTTTCCACTCATTTTAAGTGAGTTTATTTTGGCCTCATGGAGCAGCACAGTTATAATAGATGCTTAAAAACTTTGATAATTACAACGTTGAAGCCATTTCAGGCTTGCCATCTATCTACTGTCTTTTCCCTTGAGAACTGGTTAAATTTTCCTGGTTCTCTGTATATCAAGTAACTAGAAATTGAAAATATTATATCATATAGACTCTGGATCCTATTACAATCCCCTGGGTTGGTAAAGATGTGGAATAACTGGAACTCTCATATGCTGCTGGGCAAAATGTAAAATGGTAATACAATGGAATACTTTAAAAATAAACTATTGCTACACACACAAAAAAATGGATAAATCTCAAAATCATTATGCCATTTGAAAAAAGTTGGGCAAAAAGAGTGTAGAGTCTGTGATTCCATTCATATAAAATTCTAGAGGATTCAAACTAATTTACATTAGCAAAAAGCAGAGAAGTATTTGCCTAGAGCCAGGAGTGAAGAGAAGCTGACAGGAATACTTGTTATCTTGGCTGAAGACAGGATTTCACAAGAGCATGTCTATGTCAGAGTGATCAAATGGGCATTTTAAATATGTGTACTTAATATGCTTCAATTATGTCTGAATAAGCCATGTAAATAAAAAGAGGACTCAACTATGTAAATGAATACAAAACAACACATGAGAGATGGAGTGACTTCAAGTGTACCAGTCCTTCCCTTTGTGTGACTGAATTCTCCCATGAAAAGACAAGAGAGAAAAATCAGATTTGTTTTTTTAAAAAACCTCTAAGCTTATTAAAAATACTTAAAGTGATAATGAGGTTGAAAATAAAGAAATATACAAAGAGATACTGGGAAAATGTAAATAAAAGTTGAATGGAGCTTTTAAAAATCAGACAAGGTTATAAAAACATCAAACAAATCAAAGAGATTTTTGCAATGGTGAGAAGATCCTCTTTATAAAGAAGATACCACAGTCACCAAATAATATAGCAGATAAGTATGTAAAGCAAAATGTATTAAAAATGCAAAGAGGATTTGATAAATAAACTTAACAAATATACTAGGAAGATTCAATATACTCCCTTCAGAAATGAGTAGAACTACTAGACAAAAAAAAGTACCTAAAGGAACTGAATAACAATCAATAAATTGAATAATATAATCAACAAAGGTATTAACTATATGGAGAACCATATGGCTCCAAGTAGACAATATGTGTTTTGTCTTCTGCCCATAAAACATTTACAAAAAATTGATCTTGTACTTTTCTTAAATAAAAATATATCAAGAAAATTCTTTACAAGCCACATTTTCCATTCACAATGTATTAGGAACAGAAGATAAATGTGGCTAATGAAAGCAACTGTCAGGACTTTTCTGAGGCTGAAATACCACCTGACATTGAACATGATTCAAGGCTGAACTTAAAAGGAGAAAATCTGGGATCGAATCCCGCCTTTGGCAGACTGTGTGACACTGGGAGGTTACCCAAACACTCTGAGATTCCAGCTCCTACAAGACAGCAGTGATTCTACTTATGCTACAGATTTCATAAAAGTTGTTGTTACCAGTGACAAGGCAAACTGAGATCATGAAAATTAAAGCATTTATCAAAGTATCAATTACCATACAAATGCAGGGTTTCTGTGAGAAAATACATCTAAGCAGCAATCAGCTGGACTCCCCAAAAGACTTGGAGAAAAAAAAAGGCTCTGGAAATGTCTTTTTATACTGAGGTCTCCCTGTACATGCATGCAAAGATCTTTTTAAAGAGATCTAGAAAAGCCATACATACTTGGGATAGTAGGAGCTGCAGCCACTAACAAGAATAACTTGTTACTAACAACTAATGAGGAGGTAAAGTCCATCAGATAGGAGCTACTTAAATATTTGATGACTAATAAATCAAATGTTAATTAAATACTTCAGCGATTATCTTCCCTGACCAGCATATAATTAACATTTAATTTGTTATAAAATATTTAAAGTTATGAAATATCCTATGGTATCTAAAATGTCCCCACTGTCAAATCATCTTGAGACAATGTGTCAAGGGTACAAGAAGTTAGACTGCCATTTAAACCTCAGGAGACAGAACATAAAGAGTACTTTTTGCGAGTGTCTCACATAAAGAAATTGAGAATGAGATCAGGAGAATCTCATTCTCCAACTGAATTTGGTGAAGGGATTTATAACTAAGTGTTACTAGGAAGTAAACGATGACATAGGAGTGAGGCACCCTTTCAAACCTAAAACTATAATGTCATGAATATCGCAGCCACCACAACAGTTAAGTGGAAAATGTGACTAAAAGTTGGTTAAAACTTTGGCCTCTTTGAACTTGAAATACATCTGGAAGAAGGAGCATAAGGAGGAAATAGGTTGGACAGAACAGTTATTTAGTAAGACACGAGGTACTAAGAAAGAGGTATCCTGCTCCCAACTCCCCCACAAGGCTGCCTGAAAGTCCCAGGGAGAAATGCATTCCCCATTGGTTCAAAGCTGACCTTGGAAATTACATAAGCCTGAGCTTACAGCAAGGGAAACAGGGGCTGGAAGGACAGAGAACTGTAGGAAGACATCTAGCTAGTAAAGAGAAAGGGGTTTGAAGAGTGAGCATCCACACTGTTAGTCCTTAAACCAGGACCACACAGAAGAGTCACCAGACCAAAAGCAACATCTTCTCTTGTGGGTCGTCAGCAGAGCTCTGCAGTGAGCCAGGATAAAGGCAACCTCCTAAAAGAAGGCTCCTCTGACACACACCTACAACATCTAAAGGAACAAGTGGGTTCCACTTGCAAAGACCATGACTTACGGATGCAGCCTCTCCCTTCCCATTCCTGCATTGCCCCTTCACACACACGGTCCTCAGTACCACCCCAGTTCAGTGGTCCAGACGGCAACACACATTCTATCAGAGGTGAGATAAATGTGGCATTCGTACCAGACACTAGACTTTGGACTTCCCAAGGGCTGATTCCAATTGCTTCTCAAATCCCCTAAATTTCTGTTATAATAGACATTGACGGTAACCTGCCCAAACTCTTTCACCTACCCAACCTCTTCTATCTAGTATTTAAAGAGAGTCAAGCTCCAACCCCAGCCCCCAAGCCTCAAGCAATACATTCTGCTCAGCACAACATATGCTAATCATGGAAACCTTGTTCTGCTTGTTTGTAATTGATTTAGGAGTAAACAGGAGCCTAGTTCTTGCCAAAGAGGAACAGGTGCAGTCTACTGGGACCTCTCTATGAAGACAGAGAAGCTGGAAGAGATAGTTCTCATAGTACTGTTTGATGCTGTGTCTCTATGCGACTCCAGAACAGAACAGCCATCCTGTGCAAGGGTTGATCCTAAAGAAAAAGCATCCTGGGGTGGGGATGCAGACCAGACAGAATGAAAGAAGCTGGCCACTCAAAGTCATTCATTAGGGAGTGACTGAATTTACCTACTCTGGGGAACCCCACCTCTGGATTTCTGACCCTGTCTTCCTTTTGATAGCTCTTCTCCCAACATGCAGTCTTCCTTTTATTGATGTGTTCCATTTCCTCAATATTTGTGTTTCTTGTAATGCATGTTAATGCCCCACTACCTGACTCACACATCCAGGACTTCCATTTGCACAGACCCTAGCCTGCCCATACTATCCAGCTCAGTGCCAGTAGGAAAGTTCATACCAGCTCCACACAAATGTTTCTAAAATCTGGATAGCAATATCATTGTCCCTGCCAGAGAGCAGTACTGCAGGGTCATCCTATAATTTTGGATACAGGAGATATCCAAAATTACAGGAACTGACTTCATCTTTGTGCTCCCGATTCCTACTCCATCCTCCACTCTAGCAAGTTATTTCACTCACTTCTACCTGCAGGTCCAGAGGAAGCCACTCCCAGGAACAGATCTGACCTTAGCAAGAAGCATCCACAAACTTCTAGGACTGCAGATGACTTCATTAAACAGCCTGATTTTGCAGCTGTTCTTATACAGTGCAGTTTTCTTGTTTGTCTTTCTATAGCTCTTCGGCTTCTGTAGCACTATAGGTCCTAATCCTCTCCATGGAAGGTAGACCACCTGCACTGTTTTGCTCTTCAGGAAATTGTAGCCCCAGGTTCTGGTTTGCCTGCATGTTTCTTACCTGCCCTTTGGCCTGGTTCTCATTCCTGGCATTACCTTCCATGCCCCAGCTTAATCACCACCTGCCACACAAGGAGAGTTGCCATCAACACCCCAATGTGTCAGACTTAGAGCTCCGAGAAGTATCAGGGAGAGGGAGGGAAATTCTTGCATAATACTGTGAAACACATGGACCCGTGAATGTAAGCCAGCGAAAGTGACAGGCAATTTCCCACTGGAGAGGTGTTGAAAAGAATAAGAGAATTAGAAAGAGATAATGACATGGCCATCAAATGAGGATATACACAGAAGTTCTTCAATACACACAAAGCTATTAAAGACTAAATTGGAGAATGGTCAACAGAGTGAAAGGCTGAAGAAAAAAAATGAGGTTTTTGGAAGCACGGTGTAATCTACAGTTTCAGAGCTCACAGTAAGTCAGAATGCAGAGCATCCTAGATTAGAATTGATTTCAGAGGAGGAACTCTTGTTTTTGCTGCATTTAGCCTACCTACAGGTGACCCAACAGCAGGACTGAAAACAATGAATAGTGTTTACTGATATCAGACACAGCAGTGTTAGCACTCTCATCCGTCAGTGATACATGAACCTCACATAAGGTTATGCAGCAACGTCAGGTTTGGTGGTGGCTGAGGCTGCTTACCATGTCAGAAGACATTTTCTTGGTGGAACAGCCTTCAGCCATGCCATTTAACTGTCTGATGAACCCATCACAGTGATAAAGCTCTTCATGTCCCCGGACTGGCAGGGAACATCAGCGTCACACATAATTATCATACTCAGAGAAAAGAGTCCATTAATGATCTAGGCTGAAACCAGGGCTGAATACTAATGAAGGGGTGGCCTCCTAGGATATTAATTAGAGGTGACACTTTCAGGGCAAGCTTGACTTTTCTTCCTATGATTCCAGTTGAGACCATGCACTGGATGTGTGCAAAATGCAGATTAGGTTAAGAAAGGAAAAGAAAGAACAGTGGAGAATTTTAAAAAAATAAAGGACCATGAAAAGTAAATCAGGACAGTTTCAATCCTAAAATTCAAAAAGTAGATCGCGTGTCTATAACTCAAGTGCCAACTGTCCTCTCCTTGTCATTTGAGATTTAATAAACCTTATTCCATCCCTTTTTCCTAAGTTTAGGGGACAATCTACTACTCTCCCCTAAGATTTCTCAGGATCTCTAGGGTTTATGTTCTCAAAGTTTGTCTGATTCTAAGTTTCTCAATCTGCTGAATGTGACAGTTACCTGCATTTCTTTTTCTTTTTAATTTTTTCCTTTTTTTTATTGTTGTTCAAGTACAGTTGTCTCCAATTTACCCCCACACCCCAGCCATCCGTACCTCCCACCCTCGATCCTACCCACCTTTGGCTTTGTCCATGTATCCTTTATACATGTTCCTTGACAACCCTTCCCCTTTTCCCCCCATCATCCCCTCCCATCTCCCCTCTGGTTACTGTCAGTTTGTCCTTAATTTCAATGTGTTTGGTTATATTTTGCTTGCTTGTTTGTTTTGTTGTTCAGATTCCACTTACAGGTGAGATCATATGGTATTTGTCTTTCACCACCTGGCTTATTTCACTTAACATAATGCTTTGCAGATCCATCCATGCTGTCACAAAGGGTAGGAGCTCCTTCTTTCTCTCTGCTGTGTAGAATTCCATCGTATAAATGTACCATAGTTTTTTGACTCACTCATTTACTGATGGGCACTTAGGTTGCTTCCAGCACTTGGCTCTTATAAATTGTGATCACAAGATCATATCAATAGATGTGGAAAAAGCATTTGATAAGGTACAGCACCCATTTATGATAAAAACACTACCAAAGTAGGAGTAGAAGGAGCATACTTCAACATAATAAAGGCCAAGAAATCTGCAGCCAACATCATAATCAATGGGCAAAAACTAAAAGCTTTCACACGAATATCAGGAACAAGACAAGGATGTCCACTTTCACCACTTTTATTCAACATAGTATTGGAAGTCCTAGCCACAGCAATCAGACAAGAAAAAGAAATAAAAGGCATCCAAATTGGAAAGGAGGAAGCAAAACTGTCATTGTTTGCAAATGACATGATAGTGTATGTAGAAAATCCTATAGACTCCACCTGCATTTCTTGCCTATGGTTCTCTTGATTTTCCCCTTGATACTCAAAATGTGGTCTTGAGACCAGGGTCTGGACACTTGCTGGTAATACAGAATCTTGGGCCCCACCCCAAACTAACTGAATCAAAATCTGCAAGCTTAGCAAGATCCCCAGTGATGTGGGTGTGTACGTGTGTGTGTGTGTGTGTGTGCGTGTGTGTATAAATTCGAGATGCTCTGTTATACTTGATGTAAATAATGTAGATGTGGAAACCAGTTCCTCTTTGTTTTCCCCAAAAGCATGATGAGAATTATTATGGATTTGGGGCAATGGAGGGGTTTGCACAGTAGCACTGCCTATACCTTATTCTAGATTATTAGCCACCCCTGTACTTAAAAGTCTTCAGACCACCTTGGCTTCTTTCCCTAAAATCTCACATCTCAATTCCTTTCATTTTATGAGGCAGAGTAATTCAGCTCTTTAGTCTATCATAGCTCTGTGCTCACTATTGCATACATGAAAAATCACTTATGTCCATTGATAAAACAATGGGTTATCTCAACCTTTGGTACTCCCAAAACTTGCAGAGACTCTGAAGTTTAATGCTGTCCTTGCTTTCTCTTCTCTGGCCTCTGTGAGTAAAGGGAAGCAGTACAGGCATATATTCTTCCTCTTATATGACATACACCACACCCACCTCACTTGAAAGGTAAAAACTGCAATAGTCACTTTGGATTATGAAACAATTTCTTTTTCATACTGCAGTGCCCAATTCTGAATTATTTATTGTAGAGCAAGATAACAGCAGCTTAGGTCAATCCACAGAATGTAAACAACATGTGTGAAGCTCTACTTTCAAATATTTTACCAGAATTACAGACAGAGAGTTATTCTGATTGGTTTCTCTTTGTATGATTGGTCTCTTTGGTCAAGATCAGCTCCTATCTCAGATTCCAGACTTAAGACTTTGGCCAGGGAAAACTGTTCCCACCCTCCTTACCAGGGCCATTGGCTTTACTTGTGGCAATGGGCCCACGAAAGGAAGGCAGTAACAGGTCTGGCCATGGGCTTTTTACCATTGTCTCTCTAGGACTGGCTATACTCCCTAAGAGGATCTTACTAAAAATTTCTTGACTAATATAGGTGTTGCCTCAGTTTTAAAATATGATGTTTGATGCCTTAGATCAGGTGACCGTGAACATGGGTATCATTAGATTTATTAACAATAGGGAGAAGGGAAAGAGGTTCTGCCTCCATGAGATGTGGAAGCCAAAGGATGTTCGGGACATGGACGACTAGAAGCACAGGCTGGGTGGGTGACCTGAATGACTGACAACACACCAGATTAATTTGTTTTATAATGTAGATGGGCAACAGTCTCTAGTAGGTACTAACAAACTTCAATCAACAGCAGAGTTGATACAAGCAGCCTTGAGTTCAACTGAACATGACAAATGTTCAGAACAACAAACACTTTTTCAGCACCTACCAGTGCTAGGTACTGTGTCAGGCCCTGGAAAACCACACATAACTGCAAAATTGCCCCTACGTTTGAGGAGTGTAGTCACAACACAAAGTTAATTTGAATATAATATGGTAAATTCGAAAATAGATAAAAGGCTGCAGGAGGAAGTTTCACCTGAGAAGAGATTTTTCTGTCCTACTCTGGTGGCAGCTGATGTCCTATTCTCATCATTCTTTCACCACAAATATGCTTGTTAGGTTCCCTAACATAACATAATCTTCAACATAACTCTCTAGGCAGCTTTGTAACAGAGTTGTTCAAATAGAGGAGCCTACAGAAACCACCAGGCTACAATGAGAGGTGAAGGTCTATGGGAAATTGATGTAGATTGTGAACTTCTGCCATAAAACAATTTGGAAGGTGATTACGAGACAACAGTAGAATTACCTTACAATTTATTGTTTAAATTAAGGCATTTCTAAGAGTGAAGGAGGGAAACTGTTAATAATTTCTAGGGTACGTAAAACCTGAAACTATAAAACTGCTGAAAGAAAACATAGATGGTAAGCTCCTCAACATTGGTCTTGGTGATGATTTTTTTGGATTTGACACAAAAACAAAGGCAACAAAAGCAAAAATAAACAAGTGGTACAATGTCAAACTAAAACATTTCCACCCAGTAAAGGAAATCATCAACAAAATGAAAAGGCAACCTACTAAATAGGAGAAAATATTTGCAAATCATATATCTGAAATGAGCTAATATCCAAAATATATTTAAAAACTCATATAACTCAATTGTAAAAAAAAATCCAATTAGAATTTGGGCAAAGGATCTGAAAAGATATTTTTCCAAAGAAGACATACAGATGTCCAACAGGCACATGAAAAGGTGCTCAACATCATGAATCATTAGGGAAATGCAAATCAAAACCACAATGAAATATCATCTCATACCTGTTAGAATGGCTAACAAGTTTTGGCTGGAACATGAAGAAAGGGAATCTTTGAGCACTGTTAGTGGGAATGTAAACTGGTGCAGCCTAGAGAAAATAGTATGAAGGCTTCATGTGTATGAACTCACTGTGTTTTCACAATAACACTGGAAACTAGTAGAGTATAAACCTCATTTTGCACTTGAGAAACTGAGGCGCTCCAAAGTGAGCTGTGAAATCTTGGAGATATAGAAAGCAATGAATGCACCATTTTTGTAGTTCTATCTCTTTAAAGCTAGACTTGAACAGCTCTTTCAAGGTAATGGCACTTATGTAAGAAACATGAGGAAGAAAAGGGGGAAGGGTTGTCAAGGGACATGTATAAAGGACACACGGACAAAGCCAAAGAGGGTAGGATCCAGGGTGGGAGGTGGGGATGGGTGGAGTCAGGGAAAGTGGTAGGGGAAAAATGGAGACAACTGTACTAGGACAACAATAAAATAAAAAGAAAAAGAAATGTATAGTCTGAAAAAATAATAAAGTGTAAAAAATAAAAAGAAAGAAACATGAGGAAGAATTTGAGATTACTCTAGAGAGTCCCTCAAGGGTTAATAAAATAAAATTCTTCCAGAAATGGTAAGAATTTTAAAATTCTGTTCATTAACATGACATTTAGCTTGGTGCATTATTCAAAGTGTACATCTTAATACAATAGTACAAAGCAGTTCACCTAGAACTAATGGAGGGATGAGAAAGGAAACACCCATTCCTCAAAGAGGTGTGTGGTAAGAAAGAGGAGCTGGGTGAAACTCCCTACCAGAAAAGCAGCCCTTGTGAGACAAGCTCAGAGCTCCCATGAGAACCATATTGCTGAGAACCAAGGGCAAATTCAGGGAGGAGAGGGTCGCTAGGCCCTGAGACCCTAGAAAGATAACTACCACCCAGCAAGTCAAACTGCAGTTTGATGACCTGCTTCTGAGGAATATCGGATTATTGTTAAAGCACATTCCAATAAACAAGAGCTCCTATTTGCCTCAGGATGAATGTTTTTAATTTTGAATGCTATACTGAATTGTTTATCATGAGGATGTTTAATAATGCAATGTGGCTGCAATATAGGAAAACACCACAGAGTGGGGTAGAGGCTGAGTAATTGACTGGGAAAAGCCTCTCGCTCAGGCAAAAGACCAGCAGGAGCACGCTGGCCAGTAAAGGAAACACTGAAGTCAGACGCTGGAGGAAAAGAGACAGAGGACTGGGGGCAGGAGGCAGTGGGGACTAAGCAAAAAGAAAGAAAAAGAAAAACCTCATGAACACAGACAACAGTGTGGTAATTGCTGGGGGTGGACGCGTGGGGAGAGGCAGAGAAGGCTACAGCGGAGAAGAATGGCGATGGATGGAGACTTGACTTGGGGTGGTGAACACACAGTACAGTTGATGTGGTGCAGAACTGTGCACCTGAAACCTGTATAATTTTGCTCAGCAGTGTCACCCCAATATATTTAATTTAAAAAATAGCCAGAGAATAAGAAGAGTCAAAGAGTGTTACAGAGAGAAAAGGAACTGCACTTCCTTTCCCTTTAAGTCCCTTATAGAAGGCCATGTGGCATATACAGGAGGTATCCATAGTACCCAGGAGTCCAGACGACAACTAAAGAAAATGCTTTGGGCAATACAGTTGGGGAGAAATGGTGGGTTCCATAAGAATCTGGATGATATACCTCACTGAGGCCCAAGAAATATGCCCTGAGACTTCAGCCACATAGATGAGCTAAAGAACATCATGTCTGGCAACACAAGATATTTTGACTTCTATATGAAATTAATGATCATTGTGTGCTGCTTCTAAATTAAATTCTTATGAGCTAATTCTTTTATAAGAAATCTTAATTCTTAGAGTGCTGAAAAAGAGGAAATAAAGCAACACCATGGTCGATAAAATAAATTGCTTGAGAATTTTTTGTAAAAGGTCTCTGGAACAAATCACATTTCTATTAAATCATGTATCAAATATTCTCTAGAAAATGTCCTAACTGGGCTCTAGATTTCCTGGCACCGCCACATAAGGATTTTTCCTCCTCATGGGACTAAACAGAACTAATAGACTGTAATCATTATTTGTTGGAAAGGCATGGCTGGGTCTCTTGGTGCCCTTTCCAAAGAGAGACTGCGTATCTGCAGTGAGGGAAGAAAAAGCATGTCACATTTGCAGCTTCTTGCTAAGACCCATGTGATACAAAAATCTCCCTTATTCTCTCCTTTGATGTATAGGCTTCTATAAATAAAGTAGGAGAAGTTAAGCCATTTGTTAACCAGAGGAGACAAAATAAAATTGTGACTGGGTGTCATATCAGCCCACAGTTTCAGCCCAAGATAAAGTAATAAAAGGAATCCGCATCCCTACACCCCTTTGCTAGAACAGTTGCACACTGTCACCAGGCTGCCTGGCAGAAGAGAAGGAAAGGCTGGGAGTGGGGATGCTGTCTTTGTAAAAAGCTTTTGTAAGAGAGCATCTCAGTGTGACAAGGAGAACCACATTGGTTCTCTATGGGAATTAAGCAGCTGCACTGTTATGAGTCTATAATTCCAGGGAAGTGACAGCCTTATTGCCGCAAAGGGTCAAAGCTTTAGAGGCAAAGTCACTATTAATCCCCAGGAGGTTTGCTTAAAGGGTGTGCTGTCAGCAGCAACAACCCCAGGGACTGCTGGCTTGAATTCTCAGGCCATGCCCACATAAACTGGAGTTCTTCATACCCTACAGAGACTCTACACACTGGTAAGGCTTACTTCTCTCACCCAGTTCCAGGAAGGACCGAATCCTGCCTCAGCCGATTGGATACCCAAACACAAGGACTAGGCAAGGGCACAGCTGTGGCCCAAGTATACAGAGGGAGCTCAGGTCAGGATAGAGTCCTTGAAAAGTTAAGGGTCAGCGCAGTGACAATCTCAGAGGCAAATGTGACAAACTGCCAAAACTCCAAGGGCAAATGGAGTAGCTAAAATGGTTCAGAGAGTTGCTACACAAATAAGAATATACAGCATAGGGCAAAAGTAGGTTCACAGGTGTGAGTACATGAAACTCAGGGTTTATTTTTGAATTATTATTTATTAATTATTGCATTATTTTCCATAGCAACAACTGTAAACCTACTTTTGCCCAACCCTGTATTTATAGTCAACTCCATAGATGAGGATTTCAGTATCCTGTAGCATAATGGAAGCAGAAATGATTTGTTTGTTTGTTCTGTTTGTTTGTTTAATCTATAAAGTTTCCTCCCAAACATCATGCTAAGTAACAAGAATAAGAAAAAACAAAGCAGACCATACTTCTGCTTCTGATCATAACTGTAACTGATACCAAACTAATATTCTCACAGTAATCAACTGTAAAATTGGATAAAAATTGAAGCAAATGTTTTTAAGTCTTGGACAACAAGCAGCATATAAAAGAAGAGAAGCAAATGAGGTAAACCCTACGATCTCCCTGATTTTCTGTGTGAAAGCAATTTCTGGTGCACAGTTCAGGGAGGTAAGTCCATGCAGAGCATAATGACTTCATTGCCTAGAGAGACAGAACTTGGAGATCAGAACCTCAAGGGGATAAATATGTGGAGCCTTGACCTAGCCAGAAGGGAGCTCCATACAGAGGAAAAACAAGACATCTGCAAAGGCTCTCAATACTTTGAATAAAGATTAAGTTGCATGTTCACAGAATGAGAGTAGATGAGACAACGCAGACAACAGCTGCTGGGGATGAGATCTCTGCGGATCCGAGCGGAGCCTGCAGAGGTTGTACAGTGCACACAGACACATGAGTCTCCCAACCAGCCAAGGTAAAGAAGCCTCCCTGCACACCGAAGGAATTCAACTGAGACCTCAGAAACTTCACAGGAGAGTCGCCTTAGTTTAGCCATAGAATTAAGCCCAGAGTCAATCTATTCTAACGTAGCTTAAAGTGTGCCTTGAAATCATTACACTAATCCTCCATTAAATTAACTGCCTGACAGAACAAAATCCAACACTTTAAATGAAGACAACCAAAGTCAGGTTTTTTTAAATGTAGTATCTACAATGTCTAGCACACAAACAAAAACTGCCAGACATGAGAAGAAAATGGGATCCATGGTTTTTTTTTAAATCAATAGAAACATACCCAGAGATAACAGTGATTTTGTAATTAGCAAACAACTACTTTAAATAGCTCGTTTGAATATGTTTAAGGATTTAAAAGAAAAGATAGCTAAAATAAATGAAGAAATAAGGAAACTAAAGATATAAGGGGACCCTATATAAAAGAACCAAATAGAAATTATATAACTTAAAACTGATAACTGAACTGAAATGAAAAATGCTCTAGATGGTCACACAGCAAACTAGATACTGAAAAAAAAATCAGTGAACATAAAGACAAAACAATGAGAACTATCCAAACTGAAGCATGGGTAGTAGAGTCATAACTGAAAAAATTAATAGAACCCCAGTGACTATAGGGTAATATCAAGCAGTCTAATAAAATGTGATTGGGTCCGGCCAAGATGGAGGCGTAGGTAGACACACTGTGCCTCCTCGCACAACCAAAAGAAGGACAACAACAAATTTTAAAACAAAAAACAACCAGAACTGCCAGAAAATCAAACTGTATGGAAGTCCAACAACCAAGGAACTAAAGAAGAAACTTTCATCCAGACTGGTAGGAGGGGTGAGCCGGTCCAGGCGGAGAGGACTCGCGTGGCGGGGCAGCGGCTGGCGGACTGGGGAAAGGCGCGGCGGGCCGGGAGAAGTGGCAGCTGCGGACCGGGCGTCCCACTCCCTCATGCAGATAAACCAGGAGGAACAACTGGGAAGTGAGACAGACCCTGCAACCCAGAGTTCCAGCTCAGGGAAATAAAGCCTCAAAGCCTCTGATTGAAAGCTCCTGTGGGGGTTGAGGTGGCAGCAGCGGGAGACACTCCCAGACTCACAGGAGACTGCGTTGGAGAAAACCAGCAGAGAGCAGAGCAAGCGCCATTGTTCCCTCTCCGTCCCCTCCCCCACAAACAGCGTCACTACGCAGCAGCGTGGGTTCCCCCGCCCTGATGAACACCTAAGGCTCCGCCCATTACTACGTAACAGGCGCACCAAGACAACAAAAATGGCCCAAATGAAAGAACAGATCAAAGCTCCAGAAAAAATACAACTAAGCGATGAAGAGATAGCCAACCTATCAGATGCACAGTTCAAAACACTGGTAATCAGGATGCTCACAGACTTGGTTGAATTTGGTCACAAATTAGATAAACAAATGAAGGATACGATAAGGGAAATTAAGGAAAATGTACAGGGAACCAACAGGGATGGGAAGAAAAACAGGACTCAAATCAATGGTGTGGACCAAAAGAAAGAAAGAAACTTTAAAGCACAACACAATGAAGAAACAAGAATTCAAAAAAATGAGGAGAGGCTTAGGAACCTCCAGGATGTCTTTAAACGTTCCAATATCC
>VMDR010009362.1:0-33670 GCA_007922815.1 Macrotus californicus
ACATTGAAAATTTTTTTGATGTATTAGCCACGTAAGTTATATTATTAAAGTTAATTTCCCTTTTTTCATTTTTGTTTAAAATTTAAAAAAAAATTTATTGATTTTAGAGAGAGAAGAAGAGACAACATCCATTTGTTGCTCCATCCATTCACGCCTCCATTGGTTGATTCCTGCATGTGCCCCCACCAGGGGACTGAACCCACAAACCTAGTGTATTAGAACAACGCTCTACCCGACTGAGCTACACGGCCAGGGTTCTCTTTTGTTTTGTTTTGAATGTGGCTATTAGAAAATTTAGAATTACTTATGTAGCCCACATTATATTTCTACTGAACAGCAATCTCCTAACCTATCGTTGACATTCCGAATTGATACAATTCCAGTTAAAACCAAGGGGACTTGGTGTTCCGGTTAGCTTGTGCAACTTTTAGTAGACGTGACTTCTGTCGACCTTTTTGAAATACTAGAAATGTCAGATCCCTATTTCTACTTTTTCAGACTTCTAGGAAGTCTGCCATTTATATAGCTTCTTATCTTTGTTTTCCCATCCTTGGAGATTCCAGACCATGAAGTTGGGGTTGAAGGCCAAGGGGGTTAGAATTTCCTCACCTAAGGTGAAGGATGCGGAGCTGAGTTTGCTTCTGAATGAGGGAGCGGGTTTGTTACTTGGAAGAGACTAGAATATATGGAGGGAAATCACTGTGTTCTGCTTTGTGCAACAGAAAAAGTGTGAGCGCTATTGGGCTGAGCCGGGAGAGATGCAGCTGCAACTTGGGCCTTTCTCCGTCTCCTGTGTAAGTGCGATGCCTGTTTCCACCCGGCTGAGCTAGTGCTTGGGATCTACTTTACAGAGAGTTGTTTTGGAATCTTAGTCCTTGAAATAACTAATATTTTAATTTGCTTCTTAGGAAGCTGAAAATAGAAAATCTCATTACGCAATCAGGACTCTCAAAGTCAAGTTCAACAGTGTAAGTATAGAATGGGGTGGCAAATTCAAAAGCCTGCAGAGATCAGGCAGGTCAGCAGATACGTATGTGACTTGGGCTGGGCATAAGACAATGGGGAGTGATGGGCTAGCCTTTGTTGTTCTGGAATAATCTTCATATGCAGAAGAGATCTTTGGTGTCATCTGGGCTCCCCCCAATCTGTCCCACACCATGACCACCTATAAGACAATCTTTGTGGGGTGAAGAGAGGCTGCAAACCCACTTGAGAGCTCCAGCTGCCCAGTCTCTCTGAGACAAAGGGATTTAATATATCAGCATATCTATGACCCATGTGAGGTTTCTCAGTTGGGAAGCTCCAGTCTGGACTATCTTTGTATCTACCCCTTCTGCTGAGTGGGGCAGATAGGGACAGGCCAATAATAAGTGACCTGAAATCACCTAATTGTTCTTTGTAGATATATGGTCACCAGAGGTCTAAGGAAGAAAGCAGCATACATCGCAAAAAGGATATAGATGATACTTAGCAAGTCAGAGAAATCTTGTGGTAGAATGAGGTGGAGTCCTAACCTTGAACTTGCCTTTTATGCTGGCTACTTTTTTTATAGGAAACTCGAACTATCTACCAGCTTCATTACAGGAACTGGCCGGATCATGATGTGCCTTCATCTATAGATCCCATTCTTGAGCTCATCTGGGATGTGCGTTGCTACCAAGAGGACGACAGTGTGCCCATATGCATTCACTGCAGGTATGACACTGTCGTATGAGCCTTCTACCCAGAACAACCCCAGTGTCACAGTCTGGCCGGGACTCTTGCTTCAATGGAGGGAAGATTGACTTTGATGGAGGTCAAGGTGGTATGAACACATAGGATGTGGGCTCATAATCTTTGCCTCACTTTTTCCAGTTGATCAGAAAGGAAAGAAGCTTAGAAATGCAATAGAGAGAGAACGGTCATGGCAGAAACAAACTATAATAAATTCAAGAATTACATTAATATTTCTTCTAATAAGTTGCTTGTGACCAGTATAGCTCTAGAGACTCTTGCTGGGAGCAGTTGCCCAGGACCTGTCCTGAGGTTCAGTGTGACACGTGGCAATCTGCAAACACATTTGGGAGATGGTAGTGTTTAGAGTTTCATTGTCTTTAGGTTTCTTCTTCTTTAGATCTGCTGGTGAAGTTTTCCAGCGACTGTCAGTGACCCACTGTCTGCAGCTATAAATGCGATTACTGTGATCTTTTATTTCAGTGCCGGCTGTGGAAGGACCGGTGTTATCTGTGCTATCGATTATACGTGGATGTTGCTAAAAGACGGGGTGAGTTTCTCTCGGCAGGCACTTCCCATTTGTTTACCCTTCTCCTTTCAGGCTTAGGAATAGCTTGGGTCTTCAAAACACCCGCCTCCACAATTCACCTTTTTGAGAAGGTTGACTGGTAAGACCTGCCTTGTCAGATGATTCAGTGAGTTGCTCAGTCGGTGGTTCTCAGCGTGGGGTCCCGAGACAAGCAGCATTAGTGTCAGCATCACCTGAGAACCTGTTAGAAATGCAAAATTGAAGCAGAGACTCTGGAGTTGCCCCCCCCCCGCCACCAGCCCCACCTTGGCCAGCTCTCCAGGGGCTCTGATGCATGGTGTAGTTGGAGGACCACAGCCTTAAGTGACCGGTCACCCTTTCTTTCTCCAAACTGCTTTAATAGATGCACGCAGTTCACCACCATCAAGCTTTGTGTTCCAGTCTATACTTGGTTTTCTAAAAGTCTAATAAGAGAAGGGAAGCTTAAGATACGGGCTTGAGAACTGCCTGCCAACGCCTTTCATTTCATGAAGCTCATACTGGCTCATCCACTGAGCCTTCTTCATTTTATCTTTAACCAGACATGTGACCACCCCATGCGAAATCAGCCTGAAGAGCTGCTTCAGCCCTTTCCAGGAAAAACACCAGGCTGTAAATCATGGTGCAAGTGATGAGAGTCTTTAATTGTCTTAAAAATGTATCTGTTCTCTGATATTATCCCATGTTAGGAGAGCAGATATCATGGAAGCCACGAGACTAGGACAAAGTGGCAATGATTTATGAACAAATACAGAAACAAAGGAGTAAGATCTTTTTCCTTTTATTTGATAGATAATTCCTGAGAACTTCAGTATTTTTAATTTGATCCAGGACATGCGAACACAGAGGCCTTCGTTTGTTCAAACTCAGGTACAGACTGCATTGACTGGATGGCAATATGTGTCGGAGTCTTGCCCCACCTCTCTGTTTAACATTGGGGCATCCAAAACCAGCGGACGGCTTAGCCCTAGCACCTGTTTCCTGTTAAGTCTGTTCCCATTTCCGCCAGCTCTGAATATCCCAACATTTTTCCCAGTATTCCTTGCCTTGGGTCAAATTCCTTTCATCCTTTGTATTTTACTGTCCAGAAAATAGTAAGAAACCAACATAAGATTTCTTATAAAGGACATTGAAAAAATTCAACAAGTTGTTTGACTTCCTAGAAAGAAATAGTTGGGTCAGGTTAACTTGAAACTTTGTAACACTCCTTTATTTCTGAAACTGTAGAAAACCAAAGATATTTTCTACTTTAAGACGTGGTAACAGAATCTGGAGCATGCAGTCTATGCTCATCTTAGGAAAGAATGAAAAATGAAAGTAAAATCAACCATGATCCTATCACTTAGGTAACCGCTGTTACTATTTTAGTGTAGTCTCTCGTGGTCCTTAATCTATGCATACTTAAAAAATGTAATTATAGTCACACTGTATATATGATGATATACGTATCACAATATTCTAACCCATCCCGGATTGCTCACACTCATTCACTGCATTAGTAATG
This sequence comes from Macrotus californicus, assembly GCA_007922815.1. NCBI lineage: Eukaryota > Metazoa > Chordata > Mammalia > Chiroptera > Phyllostomidae > Macrotus > Macrotus californicus. Next base: position 3,786 of record VMDR010009362.1, read on the forward strand.
CTCTTCCCCCGTTTTCTCCTTTCCAAGTTCAAGTTCTCCTCCCTCGGTGAAACAGCCCCAGCCCAAATCTCTCACTTTCACCCATAATTAATCACCCATTAATTTCACCCATATTTCCTCACCAGTCATTTGACCCATCTATCTAAATGGTCTCCATCTTTAGGATACAGTTTATCACCCATCCATTCATTCACCCATCACATTAATTGATATTATGTATCAGACACTTTGGCATAATTTGTTAGAACTACTTTTTCCTGCTTAAATAGCAAGACCCTCACATGTTTAAGGCAAACAAACGGACACCTAGGTTTGGAGGTCGAACAATGAGAGTGGCAGTTTGGATATTTTCATCTAGAAGCTATGAATCAGAGGGAAAAAGTGAAGAGCTATTATAATATAAACCTCTGTTTGGCCCACACAGGTTTTCCACTAATAGCTAGTGGAAAAATATCTCTTCTTCATGCGTTGACTGTAGGTGTTTTCTATATTCAACCTGCAAGGGGGAAAGTTTATGTGAAATGAAAGCATTGGCTGGTCTGAGACAGTCAAGACTTAAAAAGAAAGCCGACCCATATCAGTGCATGCAACAAAGTTGTCTAATACTGAGTTGTACTACTGAGTCAATCAATAAAACCAGACCCACACCAGAAAAAAAAGTCCATTTCAGGCCTGTTTTTAAGAGTTGGAAGATGGCTGACCCAATTTTAAGTTAGCCTTCTCATCTTGGCACCATCAACGACCAGCTGAACAAGCTTCTTACCGGTTTTAGCTGCTTTTTCTGACGCTACAGTAACCAGGAAATAGCACAGTAACCAGATGAGTGCTTCCTGTATGATTTTTCTCTGCTCTTAAGAAAGTTAAAAGGTGTACCAATGGCCGTGTTGGCTGACACAGACTCTGCATTGTTCTCCTGCTAAAATCATATTTGGAAAAAGCTGTGCTTTACTTGTGTAAGGTTGTATAAAGAGTCAGGGAACACCCTGAATGGGCCCATGCAGATGAAAAGTAGACACATGTGGTGTTTGTCTTTCTCTGACTGGCTTATGTACCATGTGATTCACTCATTTGTGGACTCTAATGCACAAACTGAACTAACAAGCAAAACAGAGACAGACTCGCAGACAGAGAGCCGGCTGACAGCTAAGGGCAGGGGTTTAGGGGGTAGCGGGATGGAGCAAAAAGGAAAAAGGACTCATGGGCATGGACAGCAGTGGGGCGATTGCTGGGTGGAGGGAGTGTAAGTGGGACAAATGGTAATGGAAAAACTACAATAAAAATGTTAAAAAATTAAAAAAATATATATATAGAAAAATAGTAGATAGAAAATCAAGTGCTTGAGCTGGTACAGAGGAAAAAATGGGGTAGTAAAAACCCATAAACATTATGCTTATAGAAGACTCATTTCTCTACAGTGAAATCACTTTAGAATCATAAATTTCCAAGCTCTGTTCAATGATCAGCTCTTCTTTGCTATCTTTGCTGGAACAGAATTTCAGCAGTCTGAGCTAAGTGCACTTATCTAAGTGTCAGGAGATTCAGGTTCTAACCCAAGTCCCGGAAGTTACTTCCGAGGGACCTTGGACAAATTGTCTATAAACAGGAATAACAGGAATTGTTGATAGATCAGTTAAGAGGGTCAAGTGAAATAATATGTATTCAAGCCATCTATCTACCCATCAACCACAGTGTGTCTACCTTTTTCCAGAAAAGGTAGAGGTGGGTCGCCAAAAAACAGCGCATCCCATATGAAATAAAATTTGTAACATAGGAGCAAGGAAAGCAGAATTAAACGGATGATGATGGAAGGAAAGATCAGGAAGAAAGTGGGTAGAACATAAAAAAACATGCTTTAAGGTCCTTCCTTGTGTCTTAGTTAGAAGTAGAACTAATACTTAGCTGTTTCTAGCAGCCCAAAAGGGCTTTGAAATCTGAAGTGGGCTATACAAATATCAAGCACTGTCCTTAAACTAATGTGAATGGCTTTTTCGGGTTTGTTATCCTGGGATTTGATTGGCTGATTGGTATTCGTATTCCTGAAATCTGGTTCAGTTGTTCACCAAGGTGTGTGTTTGTTTTCCTCGTTCTGGTTGGTGATGCTCTCCAGGAACAGTATGAGCTGGTCTACAAAGCTGTATTGGAACTGTTTAAGAGACAGATGGATGTCATCAGAGATAGAAACTCTGCAACAGAGGTAAACTTTGAACTTGATGTTTTGTCCATTTTTTAAAAAAATGTTTGATGTGGTGAAGAGCATCTTAGATTAGTTGAAGGACTTAGCTTGTTATTTATCATCGTAACTAAATTGGAGTGTCCCGGGGGCATGGGCTGCCTTGCAGATCTCCTATGGAGAAGGGCAAGTAATTGGCGTACTTTAACTTAGAAAATGCAGCTTTGGGTTAACCTCTTGCGTACAATGCTTAGCTACGTTTAGAAACGAGAGGTGAGAAAGAGCAAGCATGCATTCTGTCCCCATGTGTTGGACAGCTGTGTGGTAAGTTAGAGAGGAGAGTGCCAGTTACAAACCGAGACCGTAATTGAGGACCGATGTCATTTTTCAGTTAGTCCAGCCTTGTTTTGATTGTGTGTGTCTCATCAAACTCTGAGAATATTTTAGAATAGCCAAAGGATGCTTAGCTGAAGGCCTTAGGTGTGAAAGCAATTATGATTTCCCCAAATTCCGATGTAAAAATATTGAGTATTCTAGGGTATGCTATTTTGCTCTTATTACAAAAATTGGTAAGTCAAATACTGTGTCATCACAAAATTATAGGCTTACCAGTACCTTCCAAGGTATATGTAACATATACATATTAATTTTACATTAATTAATTTGTAACACACATTTTGGATTGATAAGCTGAAAATATTCGCTGAGGACCTACTGTTTTCACAGCATTAAGAATACAAAATATAGCCCTGGCTGGGTAGCTCAGTTGGTTAGAGCATCATCCCGATATGCCAAGGCTGCGGGTTCGATCCCTGGTCAGGGCACACAGAAGAAGCAACCAATGAGTGTATGAATAAGTGGAACAATACATCAATGTTTCTCTCTCTTTCCCTCTCTCCCTTCCTCTCTCTCTCTAAAAATCAATAAATAAAAATTAAGAATACAAAGTATATAAGAGATGACCCTGACCGTAATTCCATCAGCTGATGATGAAGCATGACCAGGGAAAAGAAAGGCAGAAAAACTGTTGAGGCGAGGGGATGACCTAAGCAACCCTATAGTTAATGTCAACTCCAAGGAGAAACAACATAGTGGAAGATGAAGGAAATACAAGTAAAACTGCCAGAAAATGTTACTTACGCCCTATTTGGGACTAGTACTCCCTGAACAAGATTAAATAATAGAGGCGATATGGATGACCTAATTTTAATGGGAAAGATTCTCATGTTTCACTACCAAGTGTGATGCTGACTTGAGTAGAGATATTTATATTTTAGTTGTTTAAAGAAAGCATTTGTTGATTCTATTTCATTAAGAATTTTTTTCAGAAATGGTGTTAAATTCAGTCAGTTGCATATTTTTGCATTTGTGGGATGATCACATGGATTTTTCTCATTTAACCTATTAATGTAGTCATATCATTGGGTCTGTTAATATCAAACAATACTTGGACTCTTAGAAAAAACCTTTCTTGAGCAAAAAATATCCCTTTAATGTATTACTAGAGTATGCAGGCTAATATTTGATTTGGGTTTTAGGAGCTGTCGATAAAATTTAGCCCGGTAGCAGTGCTGTGCCTCTAGCCAGTTGGGTTCTTTGAGTTGGGTCCTCGGTCAGTAGATTGGAACATGGGAATATTGCTCATGCTCCCACTGAGGAACCTGGTTAAAGATAGAAAAGAGAACTTCTGTTTCTGGGAATATTGAGTACACATACTTTTTCCTATTCCTCCCACTAAGTGCAACCAAAACCCCCTGGATATTACATATAAAAAGATATAAGAAGACAGACCAGCTAGGGACTTGGACACAAGAAAAGACATGTTGATGAGTTCCTTGGGTTTTCCTTTGCCTCATGTATTCCAGGCTTGACAGTGCAGACGAAAGAAGACCCAACAAGAGCCTGCTCTCTCTAGCCTTAGGAGCAGGAAAGGGCAGGCCCAGCAAGACATAAAACTTTTAGATAATAATCACTCTACTTCAGTCAACACCAAATAAAAAAAATGGCCCCCAACCCCAAGCCAGCAAAGGCTAAAAGGGGAGCCTAGATTCCCACTGTCACAGGACTGTTACAAAGTGCAGGGGTGGCGTCGGAAAGGTCAAGCAGAGAGCTAGGAGTTCCATCCCCACCAGCCTGGCAGGTGGTTTCTCTGCAGTGCCAGTGAAGACCACATGGGGAGCCTGAGCTTCCACCTGGCAGTAACATGAAGCCCCAGTGCCTCCCCAATGAAGTTAGGGTCAGAAGAGGCCTGACCCATAGTCAGGACTTTCACCATCATCCAACAGGAAGGAGGCCCCCCCCCCACCACAGTGTCAGGGACGACACAGGAGCTTCTCCCATGGTGTGCCCCTTGGGTATCAACAGAAGTCAAATGAGGACACCGGTGGAGGTAGAATCCACCTGGTAGTGACAAGGCAGCAGCACCTCCTTCTGTCAGACGGAGTCAAAAACAAACAAACAAACAGCTAAAAGAGAAGGTTAAACTAAGATCCAGAGCATCATATTTCAAACCAAATGAATAAAAGACAACGAGTAGATGGCAACACCGAGATGACAGAGGTGTTAGATTATCTGACAAAGATATGAAAGCAGCCATGACACAAATACTTCAATGAGCACTTACAAACATGCTTAAAACAAATAAAAAAATAGAAAGGCTCAGCAAAGAAATATGTGGACTCAACAAAGAAACAGAAGGTATAAAGAAGAACTGAAAAATACAGTGACTGAAACAAAATAGCTCAGTAAATAGGCTCAACAGCAGAATACAGGGTACAGAAGAAAGAATTAATGAAGTAGAAGATAGAACAATCGAAACTGCCCAAACTGAACAACAGAAATAAAATAAATGGAAAAAACTAAACAGAACTTTAGAGAATTAAGGGACTGCAGCAAAAAATGTAGCATTTGTGTCATTGAGGTCCAATGAGCAGAGGAGAAAAAAGACTAAAGGCTAAAAGAGTACCAAAAGACTCATCATAATTAAACCTCTGAACCTAAAGACAAAGGTCATAGGAAGCAGCCGGAGAGAAATGACCTTAACTGTAGGAGAAAAACAGAATGACAGTGGATTTGTCATCAGGAGCCAGGGAGGCCAGAAAGAAGTGGCACAGTATTTTTCAAGCACTGGAAGAAAGAAAAGAACTGTCAACTGGGAATCCTGCACCCAGTGAAGATACCCTTCAGGAATGAAGGGGGAATCAAGACATCCTCAGATGAAGAAACACTATGAGGATTTGTCACCAGTGGTCTTACCCTAAAAAAATAGCAAAGGAAGTTTCCTAAACAGAAAGGAAATTATGGAAGAAGGAAAATCATAGTAAGCAAAAACATGGATAAACATAATAGGTTTTCCTTCTCTTAAGTTTTCTAAATTGTTTGATGATGGAAGCAAAAACTATAACACTGTCTGATGTGGTTTTAAATGTATTAGAGGAAATATTTAAGGCAATTACATAAGCAGGGAAGAGTTAGCTATGTCAAGGGAGGTAAGGGTTCTGTACCCGAACTAGCAAAATGATAACACCTGGAGACTGTGATAAGTTATGTGTATATGAGGGGGACCTGAAAAAATCCAGAATTTATTCATAAAAAATTGTGTATTTATTCTTACATGTTTAAACTTCAGGCACCTTCAAAGTCCTCTCCATTTGATGCAGTACACCTATCGAGACATTTTTTCCACTGCTCAAAACAGTTTTTGAATTTGTTGATTTTGATGCCTTTTAGTGCTTCTGCCGTTTTTTGTTTCACCTCTTCCACATGCACAAAATGTTTTCCTTTGAGGGCTTTTTCATCCAGGGAAACAAAAAAAAGTCCCTCTGGGTGAGATTGGGTAAATAGGGAGGGTAGGGCATGAGGGTCATGCCATTTTTGGGTCAAAAACTGCTGAAAACTCAGCGCCGTGTGGGCAGGTGTGCCCCTAAACCACCCACGATGAAATGGGCAAACACATTGAAAGAGTCTTCAAAAAAATTCATTGAAGCCGAACACAGCCTCTCACAACAATGCCAGCTGGTACACCGATGCAGATGGGTTCCTAGAACACTCTCCTAGTCGGGGAAGCCTGTACTACAAGGCTCCAGAAGATAATTCCAGGTTTTTTTTTTTGGTTCCCCCTCGTGATGTAATACCAAGAGCTACAGCTATAAAAGCTATACAAAGACACACTTGGAAAAAAAAACTATACATAAATCAAAGTGAAATTCTAAACCAGTGCAGGAAAAAATAAAGAAAAATGTGAGGAGGAGAGAACAAACAGAAGACAAAAAAATAAAATGGCAGATTTAAGCCCTAAAATCAATAATTACACTAAATATAAATGGTATAAATACACCAATAGACAGAAAATTGACAAAGTGTATTTAAAACATGACCCAACTATATTGCTGTCTGTAACAAACACTTCAAATATATCGGTTGGTTGAAAAAAAGATATATCATGTGAAAATGAGTAAAAGGAAAGCAGAAGTAGCTGTACAGGGTAGGACAAAGGTTTGCAGTTGGGTGTGAAACACAGAGTGTATTCTTGTATTATTTTAATCAACTATTGTATTAATTTCCATATAAACATCTGTAAACCTACTTTTTTCCCACCCTGTATTAATATCAGATAAAGTAGAGCAAAGAAAATGATCACAGATAGGGAGGGACATTATTTAATAATATAAGGGTTAATTCACCAGTAAGTCATAGCAACCCTAAGTGTGTATGGACCAAACAGAGCTGCAAGAACTGACAGAAATGAAAGGAGAAATAGACAAATCCACAATTATAGTTGGAGATCTCAATGTCCCTATCTCAACAGTTGGTAGAAAAACTTGACAGAAAATCCACAAGAATATGGCACTGAACAAGACCACCAATCCACAGGATCAAATTGATATTTATAGAACACTCTACCCAATAACAACACATGAACACACATTCTTTCCAAGTTCTGATGGGTTGCAGGGTGAATCATATCATGGGCCATTAAACAATCTGAAAAATTTACAAGAATTGAAATCATTTGAAATGTATTTTCTAATTACAGTGAAAAGAAACTCCAAGCCAATGACAAAAAAATAACAGGAAAAGACCCAAGTACTTGGAAACTAACCACACTTCCCTAAATAATCCATTGAGTCAAAGAGGAAGTATCAAGGGAAATTTTAAAAAATGCATTGGACTGAATAAAAATGAAAATATATGTCAAATTTGTGGGGCAGAACTACAGCGGTGCTGATAGGGAAGTTTATAGCCCTCTAAGTACATACATTAGAAAACAGGAAAAGTCTCAAATCAGTAATGTAAACTCCCACTTTGAGAATCTGGAAAAAATGCCAGAGAGAATGGAAGCAAGTAACAAAGAGCAGAAATCAATGAAATTGCAAACAGAAAAACAATAAAGAAAAGTCAGTGAATCAACGAGCTGATTCTTTGAAAAGAGCAATAAAATGTACAAACTCTAGGAAGGCTAATAAAGAGGAGAGGGCAAAGATAACAATTGCCCATGTCAGGAATGAAATGGGCTATCTCTACAGTCTGCAGATATGAAAAGGGCCATAAAGGGATATAGCATGAAGAGCTCAACACGTTTAATTTCACCACTCAGACAAAATGAGTTACTTCCTCCAAACACACAAACTACCACAACTCAGTCAATATGGAATACATAATTTGAATAGCCCCATAATAATGAAGGAAACTGAATTTGTAATTTTAAAACTCCCACAGAAGAAATCTCCAGGTCCACCTAGTTTCGCTTGAGAATGCTACCAAATGTTTAATGAAAAATTAACAGCAATTTTATACAAACTGTACCAGAAAACAGAACAGGAGGAGACACTTCCTCATTCATATTTACCATTTTAACCACTTTTAAGTGTACAGTGTCGTGGCATTAAGTACCTTTACAATGTGTATGATAATCACTGTTGATTTCTAGAAAATGTTCATCATCTAAAACAGAATCTCTCCATGCCCCCAACCCCAACCTCTATAACTTCTTCTTGTCTCTATGCATTTGCCTATTTTAGGTACATTATATGAGGGGAGTGATATACTTATTCTTTTGTATTTTATTTTTTATGGCTGTACGTTATTCCATTGTGTGTCCACACCACATTTTGCTTCAGTGGACACGTGGTTGCTTCCACCTTTTGGCTATTGTGAATAATGCTGCTATCAACATTGGTGTTAAAATGTTTGTTCAAGTCCCTACTTGAGATTTTTTGGGGTGTATAGCATGGAATGAAATTGTTGGATTATACAGTAATTTTGTTTAATTTTGTAAAGGTACTGTCATTACTGTTTTTCATTGTGACTGCAAAATTTTACATTCTCACTAGAAATCCACAAATGCTCCAATTTCTCCACATCCCTGCCAACACTTAGTATTTTATGGGTTTTTTGTTTTGTTTTGACTTTTAGAAAATAGCCATCCTAATGGGTGTGAAACGGTATCTCGTGGTTTTGATTTGCATATCCCTAATGATTAGTGATGTTAAGTATCTTTTTGTGTGATTATTGGCCATTTGTATATCTTCTTTGGACAAATGTCTATCCAAGTCCTTTTGCCCATTTATTTTTCAAAATTGTTTGTTGTGGTAAAGAACGCGTAAATTCAGCACCTTGACCAGTTTTATGTATATAGCTCAGTGATATTATGTACGTTCCGATTCTTGTGCGGCCTTCACCACCATCTATTTTTAGAACTCTTTCATCTTGCAAAGCTGAAACTCTCTACCCACCAAACAGTAAGTGTCTATTCCAGCCCCTCCCCCACTCCACCCCCCACCCCCGCCAGCCCTAGCAACCACCATTCTGCTCCTGTTTCTGTCGATTTGACCTCATATCCCTGGAATCATATTGGTCCTTTTGTGTATGGTTTATTTCAGTTAGCACAATGTTCTCAAGGTTCATCAGTGTTGTAACATTTGGCAGAACTTCCTTCCTTTTCACGACTGAATAATATTCCACTCTACGTATATGCGACATTATGTTTATCCATTTATCCACTGAAGGGCACTTGCTTTGCTTTCAACTTTTGGCTATCGTGAATAGTGCTGTTAAGAACAGGAGTGTGTAAATACCTCTTTGTGTCCTTGCTTTCAGTTCTTTTGGGTATATACCCAGAAGTGGAATTGCTGGGTCATATGGTAATTACGTTTAATTTTTTGAGGTAATGCTATACTGATTTTCACAGTGGCTGAACCATTTTACATCCCCACCAGCAATGTGCACAAGGGTTTCAATTTCTCCACGTCCTCACCAACACTTATGATTTTCTGTTTTTATTTATGTATTTTTTTTATAGTGGCCATCCTAATGGGTATAAAGTGGTAACTCCTGTGGTTCTTGTTTGCATTTTGCTGATCAATGATGTTTAGCATCTTTTCATGTGCTCACTGACTACTTGTGTTTCATTTTTGGAAAAGTGTTTATTCAAATCCTTTGCCCATTTTTGAATTGTTTCTTTTTGTTTGTTTGCTTGTTGTTGTGGAGTTTTAAGAGTTTCCTTTATACTCTGAATTTTAATCCTTTATCAGATATGTGATTTGCAAAGTTGTCTTCTGTTCCACAGACTGGCCTTTTATTTTGTTGATTGTATCCTTTAATTCATGGAAGTTTTTAATTTTTATAAAATCCAATTTGTTTATTTTCCCTTTTGTTGCTAATGCCTTTGGTGTTACATCCAAGGAATTATTGCCAAATCCAATGTCGTGAAGCTTTGTATGTTTTTTTTTTTCTCTTAAGAAAGGAGTTTTATCATTTTAACTCTTATGTTTAGGTATTTGATTCATTCTGACTTAATTTTTGTATATGGTGTAAGGTAAGGGTCCAACTTCATTCTTTTGCATATAAATATTGAGCTTTTGCGGCACCATTTGTTGAAAACACTGTCTTTTCTCCATTGAATGGTCTTGGCACCCCTCATCAAAAATCAGATGCTCACATAGAGAAGTTCCTTGCCAGGCTATTTATCCCATTCGTCCTATGCCTGGACCACACTGTCTTAATTACTGTAGCTTCATAGCGCACTGTGAAACAAGACCGTGTGAGTCCTCCGACTCTACTCTTCTTTTTCCAGATTGTTCTGGCGTGTTGGCAGTGTTTTATCAATTTAAACATACAAGTGTTTCTTGGTTAAATTTATTCCTAAGTACTTTTTTGTTGCTAATATAAATAATATTGTTTTTTAAAATTTTCTTTTCAGATTGTTTTTGCTAATGTACAGAAATACAACTGGTTTTCGTGTATTGGCTTGTGTTTGTCAACTTTGCTGCATTTGTTTATCAGCTCTAGTTTTTTCTTGTATGTGGTATCTTTTGACATAGAAGATCATGCCATCTGCAGATAATAACTTTACTTCCTCTTTTCCTATTTGGATGCTTTTTATTTGTTTTTTTTTTTTTTCTTGCTTAATTGCTCTGGCTAGAACTTCTAGAACTATTTTGACTAGAAGTGGCAAAAGTCGGCATCCTTGCCTTATTCTGGATCTTAGGGGAAAAGCTTTCAGTCTTTCAACATTGCATATGATGTTAGCTGTGGGTTTTTCCTATGTGGCCTTTATCATATTGAGGAAGTTCGCTTATGTTCCTAGTTTGCTGAGTGTTTTTTTTTACTTCTCACCCAAGAACACGTTTATTGATTCTTAGAAAGAGAGGAAGGGAGGGAAGGGAAGGAGAGAGAGAGAAACATTGATGTGAGAGAGAAACATCAGTCGGCTGCTTCCCGTACTTGTGCCCTGACCAGGGATTGAACCCGCAGCCTTTTGATGTACAGGATGGCCAGGACTTTCTGAGTATTTTTATTATGAATCTTGTTAAATACTTTTTTCCTGCATCAGTTGATATGATTACGTAGGTTTCCTCCCCCTTCATTCTATGAAGGTGGTGTATTACAATGATTTTTTTTGTTGACCTATTCTTGCATGCTGGGAAAAAACCCTACTTTGTCATGGTGTTTAATTCTCTTAATATGCTACTGAATTCAATTTGCTTGTATTTGGTTAAGGACTTTGGCATAAATATTCATAAAGGATATTGAGCTGTAGTTTTCTTTTTTTGTGTAGTGTCTTTGTCTGCCTTTGGTATCAGGGTAATGCTGGCCTCCTAGGTGGACTTAGGAAGTGATTCTGCCTGTTTCATTTTTTGGAAGAGTTTGTGGAAGACTAGTATTAATTCTTCCTTAAATATTTGGTAGAATTCACAAATGAAGCCATCTGGTCCTGGGCTTTTCTTTGTTGGGCCATCTTTTGGTTACTAATTCAGTCTATTTATACTAGTTATAGGTCTGTTCTGATTTTCTGTTTCTTTCTGAGTCAGTTTTGGTTGATCACATGTTTCTAGGAATTTGTCCATTTCCTCTAGCTTATATGTTTTGTTGGCATATAATTGTTCATATTATTGTCTTACACTTTTTATTTCTGTAAAATTGGTAGTAATGTCCCACTTCTTTCCCGTATTTTGAGATTTTAAAACTTTGAATCTTTTTATTTCCTTAGTAAATCTAGCTAAATGTCTGTCAGTTTTATTGACCTTTTTAATGGATCCACTTCTGGTTTTGTTAATTTTCTCCACTGTTTTCTTAGTCTCCATTTCATTTATCTCTGCTCTAATCTTCAGAATCTCCCTCTTTCTGCTAGCTTTGGGTTTAGTTTTCTTTTTCTCTGGTTCCTGAACTTGTAAGTTATTCATTTGAAAATTTTCTTCCTTTTTAAGATATGCATTTCCAGGTATCAATTTCTTTCTCAGTACTGCTTTCACCGTATCCCATCCATTTTGTTACGTTGTGTTTTCATTCCTTTCTAAATATTTTCTAATTTTCATTGTGATTTTTTTCTTTGACCCCTTAGTTGTTTAAGCGCGTTTGTTTTACATATGTTTGTAAATTTTTATGTCTTCTTCCTGTTATTGAGTTCTAGTTTCTAATCATTGATTATGATTTAAAGAGACACTTTGTGTAACTTCAATCGGTTAAAATGTATTAAGACTTGTTTTGTGGCTTCACATGTGATCTGTCCTGGAGAATGTTCCATGTGTGTTTGAGAAGGTGCATGTTGTTGGGGTGTTTTATATGTGTGTTTTAGGACTAACTGGTTTACGGTGTTGCTCATAGCTGCCCTCTATTTCCTTATTGATCTTCTGTCTGTCTCAATGTTCTGTTCATTATTGAAGGTGGGGTAGTAAAGTCTCTGAATCAGTTTACTAGGCCTGCTGTAACAAGTACGACAAACCGTGGAGGGCTCACATAACAAATTTATCTTCTCAGTTCTGGGGGCAGGAGGTCCAAAATAAAGGTGTAAGCAGAACCACGCGCTCTCTCATAGCTCTGGGGGAAAACCTTCCTTACTTCTTCCTAGCTTCTGGAGCTCGCCAGCAATCCTTGGCATTCGCTGGCTTGCAGATACGTTGTATCAGTTTCCGTCTCCGCCATTGCACGCACATTACAGGACACTGCCCCTGTGTGTCTCCGAGTGTCTGTTTTCTCTTCTCTTAAGGACCCACATCATTGTGTTAGGGCCCACCTGATCCAGTACAACCTTATCTTAACTCAGTATATCTGCAAAGACCCTACTTTTAAGTAAGGTCAGTTAAAGATATCAGGGGTTAGAGTTTAACAATATCTTTTTGAGAGTCACAACTAAATCCATAAAAGTTGTTATCTTACAATTGGTGATGACTTTTTTTTTTTACATTTAAACATCTCTGAAATCAAGATATATTTTACAATCAATGGTGCCTTCGATTCCATGAGCCTCAGTTACACATTTCATAATGGGGTCACTACTGTGAAGAAAATACAGGCTGAGAGTGGCTGGGTGAGTAGTGGGAGTGTGGTCTTAGGCTGAGGGGGTCAGGGAAGGTTTCCTTATGTAGCTGATATTTAAGTAAAGAATAATTACTTAGAAGGAGCCAGCCATGCAAAATCCAGAGCAAGAGTATCTCAACCAGAGGGTAAAAGCCTTGAATCGGAAAGCAGTTTGGTATGCCTAAGGAATGGCAAAACAAACAAACAAACAAAAAACCAAAATCAAAACAACAACAAACCCCAAACCAGTGTAGTTGGAGCATAGTAAGAAAGAAAAAGGTAGACCAAGATGAGATCTAATAAGCACCTATTAACATTGAGGGTTGAGATGATGAAATTTCTGAAGGTAGAGTGTTCTTGAGAATACAACTACCCCCAAGAACATTTTAAAACTCCCATATTTGAAAAGATGATGCTATAAGTAAATCCTTTCTAATTTCTGTAACACTATTCATCCTTTATTCTGATCCTTTTGATCTCCATATGTGAACATGTTCTTGATGGGTTCAGCATTTTGGAAACTCATCTAACTCTTTTATGAATAATTTTGAATCTTTATACTTTCTGGAAAATGACTTCTCAGACTTGTGAAAATAAACTATGTCACTATCATCACTTCACTAAAAAAAACAATCTCTCATTTCTCTTGAAGATTCAAGCAAAGTATTCAGTTCCTGAGCAAAATCCCAGTCTAGAAGCAGACATTTATTCTCTTAACTTACCAAAAAGGTGAGTAGAATTTTCCATGTCTAAATGTGTCTTGGAGGCATAGCTCATGCTCATAATTCTCTGTGATGCTGGGAAAAGTTAGGGAGAGGCCCGTTGGGGGTACGATATCATTATTACTTTCTTTTTGTTTCAGCAGCATAATAGGAGCAGAAATGACAAGCCAACAGATAAGGGCGGAAAACGCGGAAGCTTTTTCCTTTGACCTCCGGACTTCGGAAATGAGAGAAGAGAAAGAGTTAGCTTTGCACCCTGCTACACAGAACAGTTCTCTTGAGTTTTTGGAGCTCAACTGTGGCTGTAATGAAAGTGCTGACCCCACCGTGAGAAGGGAGGCGAAGGCGTTTGCCCTAGCTGGGGAGCCTCTTCAGAAGCATCAAAGTCTGGACTTGAGCTCCATTTTGTTTGGAGCATGTCCTACTTCTAAACCAGGAAATGCAGTGGAAAGATATTTCAATTCAAAGAGGCCCATAACACGGACCAAATCAACTCCCTTTGAATTGATACAACAGAGAGACACCAAGGAACTGGGCATCAAGGGAAGCTTTTCTTGTTTGGAACCTCAACCGAACAATTCTTGCCTTGAGGAGGCTCACAAAGCGATGCCTGACTCTTCAGGAGAGCTGAATTATTCCCTGTTGTGTGACTCGGAGCACCAAGTGCGGCATGCCTCTAACGCAAAGCAGCACGCCCCAAGTGCTTTTGCTGCGCATTCCTACATGTCTTTAGTAGAAGGTCCTTATTTCCCATCGTTGTCTCCAAGTAGTACTGGTTCCAAGATGTCTCTTGATTTACCTGAGAAACAAGATAGGACTGTGTCACCTTGTTCTCTGTTGCCAACATCCCCTGCAACCCTATTTCCTTATTACGAGTCAGGTGATTCTGTAGCACTGGATCCTCCAACCAGTTTCCCCCCCACACTGAGCCAAGAGACAGCAGTAGTCGGTAAGTTATTTTTACCAGTTTGTATTGCCTTTTAGATTTTGTTTTTCCAGATTTGGTTTCTTTGCATCCTGCCCCTTGTCCTTCTCTGTGTGCTTCCTTTTCCTTTAATGATGTGATACGCTGAAAATAGCAGACACGAACATGTAACCTTCCATGATTTATATGATCTATGATCCATCATCTGCGCCAACGGGAGCGCTTCTAACAAAGACAATTCTCATTCCTGGGAATGTATGTCAAAGGTCTGCAACTTACTCTTAACCTACAGAAGCAACTTCCAAAAGAACACGAGGAAAGATTTGATCTGCAGCACCGCACGATCACTCAGAATTTTTGCTGCACAACCACGAGGCGGCTGAGCTGAACAGCTAGCTAAGAATGGTGCGCTCTCGCCGAGGCAGTTGGAGGGAGAGCACCGAATTTTCTCCTGCCTTTTTATGACGTAGTAGATGAGAATATGTGCTCTATATTCCGTGTGGGGTTTTAATCACATATACCACTTTACTTTCATACTTAATACTTCTAGAGTTTTGCCCATTACGCGTATTGTTTTACTGAGTGGTTTGATATTAGAAGTAAATATCTTGTTAGAGATGATTATAATAGTTATGTGGGAGAAGAGAAGGAGAGCAAAGAGTAAGTTTAACTCTCTTGGGCAGATCATCAGAAATTTATAAAAAATATTCCACCTGAATAGGAAGTAGAAAGAGCTTTTACTCTGTAACATTATTGTAGAGTTCCTTAATAGATGTGTAGTTGTGTAGCTTTCTTACAAACTTATTTTATCTGGATCTAGTTCCTTCTTTGATTAGATTATTGTATATGCTTTGATTTTGTTGTATAATTTAAAGGAATTTTATTTTTCTTTTTTTCACTTTTTTTTGTATATTTTATTGATTATGGTATTACAGTTGTCCCATTTTTCTCCCCTTTATTTCCCTCTGCCCTGCACGCCCCCTCCCACCAGCATTCCCCCCACCCACACCCCTTAGTTTATGTCCATTGGTCGTACATATAAGATCTTTGGCTTCTCCATTTCCCATGCTATTCTTAATCTCCTCCTGTTTATTTTGTACTTACCAATTATGCTTCTTATTTCCCATACCTTTTCCCCCATTCCCCCCCTCCCCCTCCCGGCTGATAACCCTCCACATGATATCCATTTCTGTGATTCTGTTGCTGCTCTAGTCTCTGAGCACCAATATTAAAAGATAAATCCTTATCTTCAGGGATTGGAGCAACATGCATGTGTGTCCTCTGGTGGCAGTTTATTATAATAGCACTCAATTTTTTCTATAGAAATTCTGAGTATATCTATAGAAATATAGAAAACTCTGTTACAACATTCTTTTGTAAAAAAAACAAAAAAGTATGTATTCTTCACCTTGTAAGATGAATAATAGATACTAAATCTTTATGATTTTACCTAGCTTTTAACTGAATCTTTGGCATCTAAAAGTGCTTTTATGAGGCTACAGTATATATTCTATGTGAAACAAACAGTTATGTAAATTTTTAAAAATTGCATTTATTAAAAGATTGCATTTTTATTTTTAGAGGAAGAGGAAGGGAGGGGGAAAAGAGAAAGAGAGAAACATCAATCTGTTTCCTCTCGTACACCTCCAACTGGGTGCCCTGCCTGGGAGTCGAACTGGTGACCTTCTGGTTTGCAGGGTGATGCCCAACCCACTGAGCCACACCAGTCAGGGCAAGAGTTAGGTAACTTAAATTAACATAGTATTTCATATTATGTTAGCTGATACTCAGTGACTCGATCAAAATCCTTTTGGGCTTTTAAAAGAAACAATACATTTTGAAGAAGCAGAAACCTCCTGGGTTTGTAACTTAAGATGAGAGAACTTATTTTGCTTTTCCCTTGAGTGAACAGATACCAGCTTAAATATTGTAATGATGCTTGATGGGATTTACCTAAAGATTAGAATGTAAGAATTTCCTTTGGATTTTCCTGATTTAAAATTGTCATTTTATTTCTGACATTTTGGATAGCAGCCTCTCCAAGAATAGACAATGAAGTGCCCCCTCCACTTCCGGAACGGACACCTGAGTCTTTTATTGTGGTAGAAGAAGCCGGTGAGTACGGCCCAGCAAGTGTGACCCAGTGTGGGTTAACTAGGTCTCTTCTCACGTCCTTTCGGTGTTCTGTGCGCTATTGCTGAGGAACAGTTGCTTTCTAGAAGATTTATAACTCCCCGAAGAACTGGACCGTATCTACTTTCTTCCAGGAGAAGTCCCACTGAGTGCTCCAAAGCCTTTCTCTGCAGCTGTGATGACAAAAATCAGCAGCTCGCTAGAATGGGGTGGGACCTCTGACTCAAACAGACCCGATGACTCTGTGAGACTTCGGCCAAGCAAGGTCAGTGACTTCTTTTTTTTCTGATTCTGCTCATTTGGATTCAACAGACTATAGTTCTACTCCTTGTATTTTCAACAGCTATTAATTACTCAATAAATATTAAGCAGATCCTACTTACAAAATGATGTGCTAGGAGACGTGGGGGATAAAAAGACATGTAAGACCCAATTATTGCCCTTAAACAATTTATAGTCCAGCAGTGGAGACAGAGGAGGTGTATACAAGTATTTTTCTCTGTTTACTATCACGAGGCAGATAGGACCCGTGCCACATGAAAGATAAAAGCTTTGAAAGTGTGGGAGAGCCTTTCAGGAGGGAAGTAGTCAAGGAAGGCTTCGTCAAAGTAGAAACATTTGAGCTGATCCTTGAAGGACACTTAAAGCAAAAAGAAATGTTTCATAAGCAGATCGCTTGTTGGCAAGAGTCACTTGTTTGGCTGTATCGTGTTAGGTGTGATAGAGTATTTATAGAGAGCGATTTCTTTTGAGTGACAGGTGTCCGTATTATCTGAGTTAAACCTCTTGGGATATAGGTTTATATTTCTATATTCCTATAGGAATATAGGAACCCCTGCTTTTGGAAGAAAAATCTACACTTCCAGCAATCTGATATGCATTTGTATATATTCTGTGAACCCAACTATCTTGCAATTTCAGAGATCAGAGAAGTAATTAGCTACAACATTTAAACATGCCTACAACTGCAATGCTAGTAGGCAGATATTCTCTACCTGTTTAATTATACTTCTAAGTTACTAGTAATTGTTATTATTATTGTTAATAATATGCTACATACAATGGTCTTTCACTTAATAACTCCCAGAGCAAAGAGCAATGCCTCCTTTTCCAATGCCATGTAATAACTTCAATTTCAACAACTTACCACCCACTAAGATTTCGGGGAAATGTTCCCAGTAGGAAGGAAATGGTTCAAAACAGGATCAGTTTAGGACCAACTGTCATGACGTATAAAAAGTCCTTTAAGAGTTGATGCTTTTTTTGTAATTCAACACACTTATAAGTCACCAAAAATAGGGTCGACACTTCATAGCTACCTCTCACCGGTGTGTGAATCTAATTTCAAAAACGCCACGTATTGCTTTGAGTTTGCAAATTTGTGCACATATTCTTGTTTCACTTTTCCTTTCTTTCTCTTTTTTTTTAGAGTGTAAAACTCCAGCGTCCCAACTCAGGTAAAAAAATTCTCTTGGCTTGAGATGAGATTTTAGCCCTACGTATTTGTACTGTAGCAACGGCTCAGGAAGCTTAGAGTAATTCACCCAGGAGATGGCAGGGTTCTCATTGGAGCTCCCACTGGTTATTGATTTATTCCTGGTTCCCCCAGGCTAGGAGTTTTGTCAAGGGCAGGGTGAAGGCAGGATTTCAGGATTCTGCCCCTCGATAGGTAGCATCTCTTCCACCTTTGCGGCAGTTCCATTTTATAGGTTCTGTCATTGTTCGCAAGGCGATTCTAAAAATTCTTTGTGGCCATTCAGAGCTTTAACTTGCTGTTGCTTCTCCAGGGCTTCCCTGAACTTTGCTTGTCTTAGATGTTGAGTAACATCATCAGCAGCTAATGTTTACTGGGCACTGGTAGGTACTTTCCATACACGGTAACAGGTGATAGGTGCCCTTAACATATTTATTCATATTAACATATCATTCATTTATTGTATTCATATTATACATAAATAGGTAGTATGACATAGAGGTTTAAAAAATGGGCTTTTGTGTCAGACAGACTTTAATTCAGATCCCCAAAGTTCCAATTGTTATCAAAAAGCATAACCTTGGTTACATTTTATATTCTATCAATTTTCTTCATTTATAAACTGAGGATACCAGAACTCCTTTTTTTAGAGGATTTCCATGAAGATTAAGTGCAATAATGCACATGAAGCTTTAAGGACAGAGATTGTCAAATAATAAGCGCTCATTAAATGTTACCTGTTACAATTTTTATTAGATAATTATTAAGTGAGCATTTCCTGGGCAAGCTCCTGTGCCTTGTATCATTTTAGGAGAGTATATAAGAAACGGAGCTGCTAGAAGGACAAACACCGGATGACTTCACTTACATGTGGAATCTAAAGAACAAAATAAATGAACAAAATTGAAACAGACTCATAGACACAGAGAACAGACTGATGGTCACCAGAGGGGACAGGGACTGGGGACTGGGTGACAAAGGCAATGGAATTAAAAGTGCAAATTGGTAGTTACGGAATAGTGATTGACAGGGATGTAGAGTGCAGCGTAGGGAATATAGTCCATAATACGTAATAACTGTGTGTGGTGCAGGTGGGCCCTGGGCACATCAGGGGGACACTTTGTAAAGGATATGCTTGTCTAACCACTGTGCTGTTCACCTGAACTAATAACAAAATAATATTAAATGTAGAAAACTGATATACTATGAAGAACGTGGAAGATTTGCTTTAAAATAAGTTAGCAAAGAAAAAAGGGTAAAAAGGACTGACTGAGCAGATCTGGGAAAATCTTGGAGATGGTTGAACTGAGGTTATGGAGGTTCAATGTACTAATTTCTCTACTTTGAAATATAGTTGAAAGTTTTCCTTGAGAAAAAGGGAAAGAAGGAAAGGGCACTGCTTAGGGCTGACCCTGAAATCGGGTAGACAGAATTGACACTCATCTGAAACGATTAAGCGGGCACCTGTGTGGCCATGCTTATAGTCACCTGGCGTCTAGGAAAGAAGGAAGGCATCACGGGAGTGCTCAGGAAAGGCTTCCCTGGGTAGAAGAAAGAAACCCAAGACTACAGGTGGGCAGAGTGATGGAGGAGGAAAGCCAGGGGCAGGGGGCGGGGTCACAGTGATGCCTAGGTAGAAATGAGCATGACAGGTGGTGAGCAGGTGAATTTAATGGCAACAGAGGCTCTCCTCTGGGAAATATGGACAATGAATTGGGCTAGATAAAATGTGGGGAGATTCTTAAGGACTTCAAATCAAGGCAGATGGAATACTCAGAACAGGCAACTCTTGGAGAAAGCAGACTTGTGGTTGCCAATCTACTGTGGAGGGACCTGGGAGAGGTCGCTAAAGGAGCGTGGACTCTGTTTTCCTTTAGGGTAATGAGAATGTTTTGAAGTTAGATGGCAATGGTGGTTGTGCAACGCTGTGAGTGCACTCTCTCAGCCATGGCAGAGTGTGTCATCTGTGTTTTATCGCACACCGAGTCAGGCAGGAGAATTTAGATTCAGTGCAGTGAGTAATAAGCATTGTAAGGTCCTTCACTGGGTGGGTATCCAGATGAAAATGGTGTTTTAGGAAGATATTTGGTAGTATACTGTTAAATGAAAGTTCTCAGAGTATTTCCTAATAGCAAACTAGATGATAAGCTACCTACTGTCACTATCAAATGTTTATTAAATACCGACTGTATGCCAGTTATTGTGTTAAGTGCTGGAAACAAGTACCGTATCATACTTTACTTTTGCATTTCACTCAGTGTACAGGGATAAACAGGAGAGCTTGCTTTATAGACAAATACGAAGACTTTTACTAAAAAACCAAATGACCAAAGGCAGGCGAAACTAGCACTTACCCACATCGTCATTTTCAGACGACATTCATCCCGCACACCGGTTTCCTCAGCACTGTGCGATAAGGAGCCCCTGCCAACCAAGCAGCACCTGTGTCTTCAGGACTTCTGCCAGGGGAGAATAGCCCCCTCACTTAAAACTGGCCCCATTTTGAAAACTTCCAGCACTTAGTTCGAACCTACCATGGTAGCATTATCACACCAGTCCAATGAACTAATTTCGTAGTATCCCCTAATGTCCAGACATGTTCAGTTTTCTTAAACTGCCTTCACGAGGCAGTCTCACCACGGGTTTGTTTGAGTCTGGGTTCAGACAAAGTCTCCATATTGTATTTGGCTAATATGTTTCTTACCTCTTTTAAAATTTGTAACAGGCCTCCTTCCTTCTTACATTTTGTTATGCCGTTTACTTGTTGCTGAGAGCGGGCCACTTGTCAAGAGTGCTATGTCCTGGGTTTGGCTGCTCGCCTCCCCGTGGTTTCACTGGCCACGTCCCTCTTTCCCCGGCATGCCCTGTAAAATGGTAGTGAGAACCAGGAGCTAAATCAACTTCCGGCTCAGTTTCTTTGGAAAACCACTTTTGTCAGTGAGCTTACCAGTTTGTAATGAGTCAGAGGCTCAGTGGTTAGAGAGCTAGAAGAACACAGTTCTTGAGGCTCCAGTCATTGTTCAGATAATTTTTTATTTGGTTGTTGTAGGCTCATAATGAAAAACTGGAAAGGGCGGGTAGAGGTGGATGAGGACGTAAGGGGATAAATGGGAATGGAAAAAAACCCCAATAAATTAAATAAATAATAAACAAATAAATAAACAAATAATTGGGACAGTCATACGAAACCCAAAAGGGGTCTCGACCTCAGGCTTGTAAGTGACAGGTGTTCTGTTTGTTGTGCCCTCTTCTCGTTGCAGACCTGCATGAGGACCGCTCTTCTCCCCCACCTCCACTCCCAGAAAGAACCCCAGAGTCCTTCCTACTTGCCGACGAAGACTGTAAGTGGCAGCACTTTCTCTCCAAAAAGCTATAAAAACAAGGCTGTTAAAAGGTTAACGATAAAGCAGGACCTCAATGAGAAAGGCACAAGGAATGATTAAACAGGATAAGAATAATATTTAAAAATCCCATAATGTGTTGTAAAAATAATGCATAAAAACTCCAAGCAAAGATTACGGAATATATACCTATTTAAAACCTGAAAGCTTAAGAAGCTCTGTAACAAAACACTTTTGTTTTTTTTTAGGTACGCAGGCTCAACCCATGGAGATTCACTCTGCAAGCTGTCCTAATGCCGCAGAAAATTCAGCATCTTCAAAACAGACGTCGAAGACCCCTGGAAAAAGCTTCACGAGGAGTAAGGTAACAAAGATGGGAGTTGAAGGAAACGTGCCAGAAGCATTTCACCACCGAAAGTGTGCCTCCCTTGATCTCCCACCCCCGCCAGCTGCCAGCATGAAAATGAAAACATAGATTATGTATCTCCACTGAAATGGTTGGTCTTACGACTTTCAAAATTAATAGAAGGAAACCAAAAAGACAAAAAAAAAATACAGCTTAG
Source organism: Macrotus californicus (assembly GCA_007922815.1). NCBI lineage: Eukaryota > Metazoa > Chordata > Mammalia > Chiroptera > Phyllostomidae > Macrotus > Macrotus californicus. The sequence goes on from VMDR010009362.1 coordinate 25,911, forward strand.
TTTAAACCATGCCCAATAAAACTATCACCTTTTTTTTTCCCCTTGAATGAGACGAACTGATTCCAAAGTTCATATGGGAGGACGAAAAGAGCAAGAATGGCCAGAAAACTGGAAAAAAAAGAAAATAAATGTAAAAGCAGTGGAAGGAGCATATCCTTACCAGCTACGGAAACATTGTAAAGCCCCAATAATTAAGATGGTATGATATTTATGTATGAAAAAAACACATACCAACAGAGTAGGATGGGAAGTGCAGAAATAGATTGAAACATGTACAGGAACTTAGTATGTAGGTAGAGATGGCTGCTTTAATCATTGTTGTGGGGTGAGCTGAAAAAGCACCTGAAGAAAAAGCTAGGGTACATGCCTCACAGCTGTACCAGAATGTAGTCTAGGAGGGTAAAATGTTTAAATGTTTAAGAAAAAACACACAAGAAACAAATGAACAAACAAAACCAACCCAAAAAGTACTAAAAAACAACTGGCAAAGATTACTTTACGACCTGGAATTGGGATGACCAATATAACTATGACTCAGAATCCAGGAACCATAAGAAGAGAGATTTATAAATTCTCCTAAATAAAATAGAAAATTCCTGCATGGCAAAAATAAAATCACCTTAAAAATCGAAAGACAAGAGGACAAATTGGAGAAAAAATATCTGCATCTGGCATCGTAGCTAAGGAGTTATTTCTTTAATGTATAAAGATTCCTAGAAATTCGTAGAAAATAATAACCCTAATAGAAAAGTGGGCAAAAAAAGAGATCAATAGTTTAAACAAATACAAAAATTCATGGTCCACCCATTAAACATTTGATATGTTCAACCCCCTTCACAATAAGAGAAATGCAGACTAAGAATCCTGTGGCAGACTGGTTTTCATTGATCAGAAAGGCAAATTCCAGAGTTTGACTGTGTTCTCTGTTAGGCAGACTGTGGGGACATGAGCACACGCCTGCGTTGTTGGTGGGATGTCAAGTGGCACAATTTCTGCGGAGGACAATTGACAATATCTGTCGAATGCATATACCCTTTGATCCACTTCTAGGAACTATATCCTTCCAATATGTGTGCACATATATGAAGCGAGCTGTATCCTGGGTTATTTACTGTAGCATTATCTGTGAAAGCAGACTACTGGGAACAAAATAAACATTAATCATCAGGGAAACTGATGAAATAAATCATAGTATGTGCAGACAATGGGATACTGTGCAGCTAAAAAAACGAGGACCTTCTCACTATATTTACATATAATTTATGAACTTTTGCTTAAAAGGAACAAAATAGAATCTGTATCTGTATTATATGTTTATACACAACTCTGGGAGACTGCAGTGGGAATCTGTATGGGGAGGGTTAGAAACTGGGTAGACAGAAAACAAGAATGGCAGCATTAAAAACTGTTTCTAACTGAACTTACTGGGGTGACAGTGGTTCACGAAGCCATACAGGTTTCAAGTGCACAACTGAACAAAACATCATCTGCACACGGCGTCATGCGCCCATCGCCTGAGCATAGTTGCACTCTTACTAAGATGGTTTGAATGATAAATAAGTGATCTATTGTTAAAAACCTAAAAAATTTTTCAAAAAACAGAACTTATTAAAGGTCTAGTATACAGAAGACTACGTTTCTGCTAGGTGTTAGGAGAATAGAAAGGTCATAAAGGACACCCGCCTGCCCTTGAAAAGAGCCCAGTTAGTTGTTGTAGCGGCGTGCCCGGGTAGGGAACACATGGGAAGTGTCATGGAGAATCGAATACCGTGGGGCAGATTGCGCATGCTGAGGGTATGTGGGGAAGAGGAATCTGGGCAGGTTCCCGGAAGACATGAGCTAGACATTCCGCTATAAAGGGGACAGGGGACAAGGGTGTGCTGTAAGGAAAGAGGAGGGAGGAGCATGGCTAACAGGATGGATGGGACCTCAGTAAACTGAGTGCAGAATGTGACGGATACAAACCCTTGGCTAGAGGGGAATGGCTATGGATCACAGCTGTCTTTGGGAGCCATCATGGGTTCTCGGATGGTCTTAAAAAGGAGAAGTAGGGAATTCTGGTTTTTCCTGATAGTCTGATAGAACTATTTCTAAATACATAGTGTGATTCTCATATGGGTGGGAAAAATAGCAAGATGAAATCAAGTGGAGACTTTGCACTGGATTAAAAGCAGCAAGATGGAAAAATAGTTTTGTGTATTTTGATGGCTATTTTTAAAGGAAATTAATCCTGCCCTGGCTGATGTGGCTCAGTGGGTTGAGTGCTGGCCTGCAAACCAAAGGGTTGCAGTTGGATTCCCAGTGGGGGCACAAGCCTGGGTTTCAGGCCTGGTCCCCAGTAGGGGGCGTGCAAGAGTCAACTACACATTGATGTTTCTCTCCCTCTTTTCCTCCCTTCCCCTCTCTACAAATATATAAGTAAATAGAATAAAAAAAATATAAAGGAAATTCCTCCTTTTGACTGAAGTCTGTATTTCGACTTGATTAAAGTATTTTGGATCTCACACACAGAAATTAACATTTTCCTTTTCTTCATTTTTGTAGAGTTTGAAAATTTTGCGGAACGTGAAAAAGAGTAAGCATCTTTACATTTATATATGCACTGCTTTTATAATTATTTAATTCTTCCTTACATAACCACTCAGTGAAAAAGTTAATATTCTTCCTCAGTGGAGGCTTGCTAGGTGCTGTGGGTTGGGTCGCTGCCCAACCTCGTGCTGTGCTGGGCTCCATGGTGATAATATTGAGCCGGGTGTAAGGGGCGGGGGAGCTCCTGTGACAGACTGGGATGATGGAATGATGTTTGTTTGGCACTTTCTACTCATCCTAAGATGCTGTTATCCAAATGTGCTGTTTAAAATTTCCAGCAGTTCAACCTCAAATGTATTTCCTTTGAAAACAGTCACAGCCAAGCATATTGTGAGGCAAACGTGTTGATTTGATGGAATAAAGAATTGACACATCTCTATTTTTACCAAGTATCATTAGCCACAGTGCGTCTGTTGCTTACTGTTTTGCTAAACTGTGATGAAAACAAAACCCAAGGACTGCTGGAACTGTGAGAGCTGATTACCTTAGAAAACCTTATTTACAGCTACAAAGTACGCAAAACACGGCAGGACAGTTTTGACAGCCTTGGTCCACTTGGGTCATCCGCCGGGACCACACAGCCACTTGGTGTTTCAGGGAGGGACGAAGAGCCCTGAGAAAACTGGACGTAAGGCATTATAAAAGTGAGAAAGGCTGAAGCTGAGTCTTACTCTTTCAAGTTTTCACTCCTTCTGTCCATAAACTTGTTCTAGTCTTGATCTCCAAAATGAAATGGTTTCTCAGCCCACGGCCAAAGTATGATGGAAATGTGTGATGGCTAGAGCCAGCCAAAACAGAATGTAAACATCCCAAGAGGAGGAAAGTATAATATAAAACACGAGAATTAAACAGTTAAAAGCAAAGAAATGAGTGACTTGAATTGCCAGCCAAAGATGGATTTGATCGGCTTAGCTTTTAAAAACACCCAGGTTTCTTTTTCTAAAAGCTAAACAAAACCAAAACCCTTCTTTCTCTAGGTCCAATCCTGTCTTGGGGATATCAAATACACAGAAATTTGAGGTAGACGTGGGTTGGCACAGATAGGGGACTCTCTGAGGCCTGAGTCTTATATCTAAGTTAGAGCTCCCAGGTCATAATCTAGATGGAGGTTAATTTCTATTTCTCAGCTGTCTTCATCCTCTGGTCTTTTTTCCGAAAATGAAGAACAATGTCTGGCTCCAGAATTGAGGCTGAAGCTTTAACCTTATCTGCCTGTATTTGCCTGTGTGTCCTCTTCCCCCTCCAGAAGGCTTGTGACTACTGACTCCCTGTGATCCCCCTTTAGCCTGGCTCTCTTACTGGTTTGTAGTCGAAGCTGGTCCTGAACCAATTATTGCCAGAATATTCAATGCTCCTATTAAGGAGAATGGTGTCACACCTCATATTTAACAAGTGTTGTATGCGAACACTGACCAATAACGAACGAGGTCAGACCTCAACACCTGGAGTGACCAGGGCAGAGTCCCGCTTGAAAATCAGCCCTAGTCACAGGTCATCTGAAGGTAGAATCTGCTCCACCAGCAGTGGGGTGCTGGGAACTGGGGAGAGGTGGTTTCCTACAGGAATATGCAAGGGCTATTATCAGAGGCAGAAGGAATTAACGCTGGGCAGGCAGCATCAAAAAGATCTATGAAAAACCAGTATGTGAAATAACGGCGCTCTCTGGTATAGATGCAGAATCTTTGACTCCCGTTGTAGAAAAACAGCATTCTCTTTTGGAATGATTGTGTTCTTTCTGAGGGTTGTATGTAACTCTCAGCTCACACGCAACAGACGTGATGACTGATGTCTCTTGAACTTTCTCACCTGCACCCACTTCTTACGCATGTCTCTATCGTCAGGGCCGAGCCCAATGCGTGGCACATAGCAGGTATTCAATGAATATATTTTAATTGAATCTGGTTGCAATTCAGTGTGCACTTCAGTGACTCACACTCGGGTACCTTCAGGGTTGGGGAGGTGTTTCTAGAATCCGAGTATCAGGTATGTGTGCACAAAGATACACAGTCCTACTACCGCTTTCTGAAAATGTTGACAACAAAACAAAAGATGACTATTTAATAATTTCTCCCCAATTATGTGCTGTTTCTTAGAAAGTTCATACAAACCTGAAATGACCTTTTTTTTCACTGCTAGACAATGCCCCCACAAAATGCAGAGCTTGTTTTCAATGGATTGTTTTCAAAATTGGGCAGAAACTGATACATGAATTATTAAGGTGTTGGGAAGAGAAATACAGGGGTGAGCAAAAGTAGGTTTAGAGTTGTAATACAAATAAATAATACGGTAATAAGTAATAAAAGAATAGACTTTCCTTTGTGTACTCACAACTGTCAACCCACTTATGCCCACCCCTGTGTTTTTTTAAGCCTATCCGTAAGTAGCTAAAACAGCAAAACAAAGACACGTAATGCTTTTGGGAGATTCTGGGCCTAACTAGAATAATCTATAATGGGGAAAATCCCCTATAGTGGAAAGTGAAGAAAGGTAATCCAGGAGCAAAGAACAGTGTCAGAAGAATCGCAGACTTTGCCACGCACGAACTGCTGTGGAGGACAGATGATCGGAAAGTGTGTGAGTGGTGGGAATGCAGTCGGGTGAACTCGAAAGCATGTCCCCCCAAACGTTGTTTCACAATGTGATGGACTTTATTCATAAATCCTTCAGGGACCCTCTTTCGTGTTGGGTTTTACTATACAAACGACCTGTTTGCAGAGAAACCTTTAAAAAAAATTACACACAAAAATGAGGAGATCATAGTGTCACCCTATTGGTCAGCACCTGTACTGTGTTACCTTTGACAGTGATATGTTTGAGAGTGTTACTTCAAAGGAAATGTTTGATCTCAATAATTATGTGGTCTCATACAGTTATCTCAGTCTGTCGTTCTTTCCCTTACGTTTTTTCCTTTTGTTTCTAGATCTCTGTAATTCTTCCCCACCAAACAAGCCTGCAGACTCTGTTCAGTCAAGTAACTCCAGCTTCTTACGGAATTTTGGTACGTGTGTTTTATCCAGCAGAGTTAAAAAAAAAAAGTTTACCTAAATTATTCATTTACAGTGTAAGAGAAACAACTTTAAATTGAGGTTGCATGTATAGGTCCTTATATTCATATTCTTTTCCATGCAATTTATCTTTTTATTTTTGACTTCAGCTGCTGCTTAATATCTTACATAGGACTATGTATTCTATTACCTAAAGTTGCCTAGCATATGCAGAAAATAAATTAGGTAACCAAATGATTATGTTAGCGTGTGGTGAATGAATGTGACTAGCCAAAGGAAAGAAATTCTGAGATGCCATAATACTCCAGTTCGTATCTAAGCAAAGTTATGAAAGATACCGAAGTGCACTTAAAAAACAGCGGCAGTTGCTGCCACCTTGGTAACTCATCAAACAGTAGGAGCTGAAGCACAGTTCTGACAGTTTAAGGGAACTGTTTGTCTAATCACCCCGAAGTATCAGCTATAAACTTAAAATAATTTTATATTTAAGGTGGCATCATATATACTATATTTTTTGTAATAAGTGTAGCAATTAATGTAGGACATTACTACGAATAATGATTATTAACCAAAGAACAGACTCCCTGAAAGGGTCTGGGGACCCCACCTTGAGATTTGCTGCTCTGTGGTATTGTCCTTATCGGTGTGCTCGAAACTGGGCTGCTGCCACATCCAGATGGCAGGTGGCAAGATGAGAGAGCAGCATGGAAGAGGGGTGGTCCTAAGGCACCGCCCTGGAAGCGGCAGCATCGCATCGGCTCATGTTCCCTTGAGAATTTAGACACGTGCTATGTCTAAATTGCAAGAGACACTGGGAAGCATAGTACAGTCGCCCATTTCCAGTTCTATTTCTGAAGAAGCAGCAAAGGAAGATTTTGGTGGGCGGGTAGTAATCTCTGCCACTCCTGGGTGAGGAGGGTCCCTGTCTCACCCTCTTTCGTGGGCCGTAAAATTTTATTTGGATTATATTCACTCAAAGGTTTATAACGTTATAGTTAGATAAAAAGGAGTCAGGATGAGAAAAAAGGCACTCTCATGAAATCATTTAGTGGAAAACATTCGTATAGAATATTTTGAAAAAAATACCACGTTTTGCCCGGAACATAAATGTTCGCTGCTCCCTTCTTTTTCTCTGAACCAGGGACACCACGTGAGTAACTCATGGCCATTCTACCTTGACGACTCTGTATCTAACACGAGGATAAAATATTAGAGAGCTGCCTCTCTGTTGTTCCTTCTGAAAGTTGAACATTTTATCTACTAAGAAAAGCAGCACAATTTTCTCATTGGCTTTCTTTTATAAGGAGGTCATAGAAATTATAAGGATATTTTACTTCAAAATGTACGTGTGAATTAAAAAAAATTAGTTGTTTATAAACAATTTAATTTTCCGGGAATAGGCAAAAAAAGTTAGTTCACTACTGTTCTGGTCTAAATTCCTGAGAACTGATTGGTGGAAAAGACTGAATGCACGTAATCCTCAAATGTCAACACTCAGTGCTCGCGTATTACTTTCTTGTCTCAGTCCACGCGGGCTACAGTCGAGCTACGTGGACTGAGTGAATGGTTTTGTGACTGCTGGGTGAAACTATTTAGTCCAAAATGTCTTTCCTTGTATTTTCTCTTCTACCACTCAGAGGAGTGAACTGCATGTGCTCTAGGATGTACGCCTCCTCCCCCAGTTTTTTTTAACATCGCCATCAATACATTTTACTGGGTTTCTTATTTTTTAACCTTCCTTTCCTCGTTCCTCCTCTCCTTTTTTCTTCCAGTTCTGGTGTCGTTTTGTGGTGGTTTAGATGTAAGCAGTACTTGAGCTATGATGGGCCCGGCCTGGTGCTGGATACTTCAGTAGATATCTCATTTGATGCTTTCGTGAATTCTGCAGGCTGTACCCACACTGCTGCAAGACGATGAAATTAGGGATTTAGGAATATCTTTGAATTTGCCATTCTCTGTTCTCCTTTTGTATTTCAAATCTTTCATCGCTCAGTTTGAATCCCTAAAGTTGCTAAGTGTAAGAGAGCCTTGAAAATATGCCTCCATCAGAGAAAAGCGAAGTCATGTGTTGCCGAAGCGATAAAGAGCCCCTGTCATCATTTCTCTCAGGTTTTGAAAGAACTCAGGAAGAGCCTTCATTGTGCAAGCCTCTTTCTCGGGGGGCGG
>VMDR010009363.1:0-33661 GCA_007922815.1 Macrotus californicus
AGAAGATAGACAGGGGGAGGTTAAGAATAGTATAGGAAATGTAGAAGCCAAAGAACTCATATATATGACCCATGGACATGAACAAAAGAGGGGGAGTGTGGGGGTAAGGGGTGTGCAGGGAGGGGGGTGGGGGGAGGAGATGGGACAACTGTAATAGTATAATCAATAAAATATATTTAAAAAAAAAAATCAAAATACTAGTAAATGCATTGGAATGGGCCCCCTGCTTGCTATCGCTTACTCCAGACTACTGGGCCTGCACCAGGACATTCAGACCTCCTCAGCAACTAAAGAGTAATGCCTCCAATCTCCTTTCCAGTTCTACACCAGTGTCCATTTTTTAGGTCCTTATCATTGTTAAAAATGTTCAATATCACCGCTGCTAACATTGTGGGACATTATCCATAGATAATGGGGAATCACTGCAGAGCTTCAAGCAAAGGTGTCACATGATCAGAATGACATAGACTTAAAAAAAAAAAAAAAGATTCTTGTTTGTCAAAGTGACCAAAAAAGAATGGGACTTCTCTCTATGCAGGTATTTAAGACATACAATGTTCTCTACCTGGCAGGTGGACACTCTCAATGCTGCTGGAGCTATGGACAACTGGATGAGATGACCAAAGTGTTTTCCCTTCATTTCTGAGTCTATTCCATTGTCAAAGACAGTGGAAACACTGTCTGCTCAAGTCTTCCTCTCACATCACTGAGGGAAATGAGAAAAGTGGGAGAGGTGGCTGGAGGCTGGCCTCTTTGAGTTACAACCTCCATCTCATAAGCTAGGGAGCCATAAGCATTGTTTTGTGTTGAAATTCTTTTCACACTGGGGTGGCAAGTAACCCCTGGCAGCAGGTAACCCCTGACAGGGGCCTCTCCTCCCAGAGGCCTCCAGACTGCTGCCCTCTCTTCACCAGAGACAGCTGCAAGACTGAAGCATGGCGCCAACTTAACATTTCAGGAGCCACCAAGGGAAAGAAAAGAACTCCAAGGTCACCCAGTAAAACAGGTAACTAATGTCAGGGGGATCAGAATCCACATTTTAGCTCTCAATCTGGCCACTTAAGCTGTATCTTTCCAAATACACTATATTTCACCTAAATTCAAACATTTCCAAATGCCACTGTAAAAAATAAACACTCAGCTCTTTCTGGTAAAAACAAAAAAATTACATTTCTTGGTCAACATTATGAGTTCTGAATTTTCCCTTGCTCATTTTTTCTTATCTTTCAATTACCTGCTGATCTACCACTGTGCAAGCATTTTTTCCCTCATTTCCTGAGGATACCACTTTTTTCTTCTGTTTTTTTTTCCCTCCTAATGCTCACCTAATTAACAGTCAAGCAGCTTTTTATACAAAATCTCCAAGCTTTAACAGTTTCCTTCTGATTAGAAGTTTAAAGAAAGAGTGACTGCATTTCAAAACAAAATTTTCTGAGAGTTTTATCTATGCTACCATCAGGCCATCCATCCTGAGATAGGCCAGTGTGAGTGAGCAGCAGCCTCTAACGCTCCCAGAGACTGAAAGAGAGGTCAGTGCTCCCTGAGATGATCATGGAATGTCTCAGGGATGGGGTCCTGCAAGGCCATGCTGTGACCATAGGAGCTTGATGACAGGTAACACACTAGAACCATCTTCAGAAAAAGCTTTATTCATTTAAGCTTTTTATTGTGCTGCCCTCAAGACAGAAAACAAGCCATGTTTTCACAATTTTATTAATTTAACAATCACTTATTGAGCACCTCCTAGATGCTAGGCACTTGAACTAGGTGTTGGAATACTACGGTGAACAGAACATGATGTGCCCTCCATCTAATGTTGTTTATAATCTATAGCAGCAATTCTGAACCTTGGTTACATATTGGAATCGCCCAGGGAGCTTTGACAATTCCCAGTGCACGGCCAACTCCAGACCAATTACATCAAAATTTCCTGGGGTAAGGCCCACATACACATATTTTTTTAAAGGTCCCCACGTGATTCCAAAGTGTCGCCAAGGTTGAAAACTAGCTATCAATCAAATAATCATGCAAGTAGATGTAAAATTATAACATTAATAAAGGCAATAAAGAATTAGTCACACCTTAACAAGACTTCAATGTCATTCATATATATACAGGCTGTGCACCTGCCACTTGTCAGAAACCACAAAGGTAACATAACTATGGGTTGTAGAAACATTGGCCATCTGGTCAACCTTGATGATACTAGGTCAGAACTGAGCACTGAGCACAAGGGCATTTCTGATCATTCCCACCTGCTCCAGCGAGCGAACCCACGTGACTCACCCCAGGCAGGCATGTTAACCACAGGCAAACAGGCAAAACTGAGAGCCTGACCATCCTAAACACTAACAGGAGAGCTGAGCAATGTCCCATGATTAGAATTCAGTGCTTAAGGGACCAACAGGAAGAAAGGGAGGTGGTATGATATCTGGACTGGCAATAGATGTCCAGGAGGAGGAAACAGGAAACCTGATCCACTAGGTCTGTTTGCAGATTTAAAAAGGAAAAAATAAATTCTCTAAGGCTCTAAGCAAGATTGTCTCGGATTTGCTAAGGGATATGTGTAGAATCCTTATATAATGAGCTTCTTTAAATAAACAAACAGCATTCTGGCTTTACCTAAGCTTCTTGGTACTGGAGAGATTATTAAAAATAAGAGAGATGGTGATTCAGCCCACCACTGCTGCCTAGACAGGCCCCCAGATGTGAATGCCCTCCTGCTCCTGCTGGTTTAAAGCGCTGTCCCTCAAGAGGATGCAATTTTTCTCATGTTTTGTGTTGTGATTTTTGCATTGTTTCAGATAGAACTATACCTAAAAAAGCTCTTATTTGTTTGTTATGGTCTTCTCTCCACTTTTTTAGCTTTAGACGGTCTTTAGGTTGTAAACCTGACTTCATCCAGGTCACCACAGTGATCACCTAACTGTCATAGAGATAACATTTACTATTAAGGATCAATGATACATGGAGAGATACATATCTCTAATGAGAAATAGTTTTTTTAAATCTTCATCGACCGATTTTTAATTACTCAATGACAAGATAGTATTTGTTTTTTTTTTAAACACTCAAAATGCTTTAAGAAGCAAATGCATTGAGAATTTAAGATGCTTTTTAAAACTCCAAGCAGAGAGAGTAGCTAAGACTATTTGATTAAAAAGGGGGAAAGAGCTTCAATTTTAATAAGTACAGAAGATTTGCACTTAGTTGAAACAGAGCACAAGATCCACACTGGGAACTTACCAGCTTTATTCTGGTGCCACGTCATTTGTCTGTCGCATGAAAGGAATAGACTCTAAGTCTGATTTTCTGAGGACTGGCATAAAATGGAACCCAGAAGCTTTGCATGATCACACTGCTAAGCAAGACACACCGCTCACACCAATCTCACTAAATATAAAATTTAATAAATAAATGTAGAAACTGGGGGGGAAGGTAAAGAAGATGAATCTCTAAGGTTAGTACCCAAAGCTCTGATACAAGTTTCCATACTAAAGGTAGAGCCTTTGGCACAGAGCTTCCTAGAAACTAGGCATGTCCACCCAGTTATCCTTGGCAGTTTCCTCGGGCCACTGAAGCCCTATCTAATCTGCTAAGAGCTCAAAGAATTCTCCTGTCATGTCACCTAAAATGTCCCTATCATCTCAAGTTCAATACTCAGTTCTGCCATCTTAAACCAACTCACCACAATGCTATCCATTATAATATGTTTTTGGCTAGACTGTGAGCCAATCTTCCAAAATAGGCTTGTATAAATTTTATGTGGTGTGGTTAACATTCATCAAAAATACAACCCAATTTCCTAATCCTTATTTTATAATAGGGTTCCTTTCTAAAGATTTTAGGATTGTCACAAAAGTATCTGTTCCTCAGGCCATCTTTTGTAAAGCAATACCTGACCAATGTATATAGAATTTTTTTTAAAACACCAAGCCTGGTTAGGATTTCACACAGGATTATATATCCAAAGTAGAAATAAACTATAAAATAAAGCAAATCATCTTAATAGTACAAACAAGCTATTAAATTAAATACATAAAAGTCAAAGTGGCAAAGATATCAGATATAAAATTTTTCTCAGTCTTTCCTTCCATTTTGTTCAAGGACGTGACTTTCATCTCTGAGTCATGAAGGCCACGACTTCAGGTTTAGGCCATGCCACCTAAATCTAACGTTTCCCTTCCTTTGTCTGTGTCACAGCTTCATTGAAAATATAAGATCGAAATTCCTAAAGTCATTCTTTTCAAAGGACAAAGAGCTCACCATCAGCCCAAGCACCCACTACCCTAGAAAATCTGTCACCAGAGTGAGATTGGGTTAGTTTAGGATACAGAGCCTTGTGAGGAAACAAACTACAACAAAACAAAAACTTTTAGTTCAGCAAACCACTACAATTCTGACTTAATTATACTTTCAGAAATTCAGACTAAAATTAAAACAAAAATGTGCACTAAGACAGACTTTTTTTAATTATATTAAATTTTAAAGTAAATAGAAACAGAGTTGGACTTTAATGAAAGTTTGGAGTCAAATATTCCAAGCCCATTTATCTAAAGATATATTTGAAAAGTTTTGGAACAAAAAGAATCAAAGAATTTCAGTCAGCATTTCTCAAGCCCTGGAGGTGCACATCACAGAAGCTATAACTCTCATCTCTCGGGATCGCTGAGAATACTCTCTTCCTCCAAGTAAACTACACTTTACCAAATCCTAGGAGGGTCTTATACAGCAACAGCAACCTGCCCTATGATGATTTTTCACTGAGACAGCTACTTTAGAAAGATGTGCTCTGACCTTCAGGAAGGGAAGTTGTTGAGTAAAGATGGAGAAGCTTAAAACTTTCCTTTTTAGAGTAAAGGTCCAGCTATCTGAATATCTTAAGATAGTAATCACCATATGTTACATACTCCGAATATTCTGGTCTTTTGATAAATAGCAACTTTTTTAAAAAGGAAATAAATATGCTTAGAATTTTGCACATGAAAGGAGTGAACAAAGGGTAAGAATAACAGTCTCTGCAAGGCAAGCAGTTTGTCCAATATGCTAGATATCTTCTGCCTGCCTCTCCAGGTCCATTATTCACCCCTTTTCAGCCTTCTCAGTGACCTAGGAGGCTAACCCACATGGTATGCACCAATGGCCATCCTTGCCCTCTGGTTTCCAGCTGAGTTAGATCAATGGAAATTAAGGTCAGAAGGAGAATGGAAACAGGAAGTTGGGGGAAGGATATAAGATAGTAAAGTGAAAAGGAGCCAAATCGGAAAGACAGAAAGAACTGACAAAGGTAGGGGACACCAAATCAGAAAGAGAAATTTTAAATGATGCTGAGAGCCTAAGGGAGACAATAAAGCAAAAGACGAGAAACCCAGGAGGTGAGTTTAGCTGTCCTGGGGAGGCAAGGTCTGGGCAGCCAGAACTGCTTGGTGGGGTAGGGCTCTGCAAGCGGATTCGTGTTCCTGAACGCCATCTAATGGTTATAGTCTCAAAAAGATTTCATTAAGCTCTGTTTTCCATGCAAGGTCTCCCTCAGCCTCTGAGAGCTGCTTGAGACATGGCTTAAGAAGCCTTGTTATAAGCCATAGTTGAAGAGAAGTGTTTCTTTCTCTGTTTCCAGGTGCAAAGAGAGGCAAAATAAATGATTCATGAATCCCCTGCAATACCACACTTCAAGTATTTCATTTTCATGCAATCTATTTAGAGGAGAGATGAAGGAATTGGTCAGTCATTACATCCAGAAATATCTAAATGTCTTAATATGACTGGAGATATAAATCTGTACTGCACTCTCTGATTTCTTCCATTCATCCAATCCCGTTCTTATTATTCATAAATGTTCACCAAATTTTACTTCATGAAGGGAAACATCCAGCGCAAAGGACTTACATATTCTCAACATAATACCCCAAACTTAAATGATAAGCAATTGTGTTTCCACCGGATGTGCATTTGAAGTCTAGCAAATAAGAACATAAAATTATGACAGGAAGAAAACAAACCAAAAGCTAAAATTATCAGTGGAACTGATTAGCATATGTATAAGGAACACTTGTACAGATGCGGGAGGCTTTCTTTAGAATGTAAGTTCTCAGAGCAGTGATTCTTAATCATTTTTGGAGTTGTGACATCTTATCATTTATTTGCTTTTTATGATCAATGCCAACCTCCTCCCAAAAGTATATTTTTAAATGAGAGGGAATAATTTTATTCTCCAAGATTTGCTTTTATTTTTACTTTCCTTGAGAACCATCCTAGAGGATCATACCAGTTGGTGCAGTTATCAGTGCTTACGAATCCAGAGGCTTCTGCTATTCGCCTTTTTTCTTTCCTGGGGTGGATATTTAATAATAGCCACTGACCACAGCTGAGAGTGTGGACAGAAGAAGAAAGCTGAAATGAGAGCTGTTACTACAAGAAAAGTTCAGAGTCTGCATAGGACATTTTTAATTAATTTTTTTTATTGATTGATTTTAGAGAGAGAAGGGAAGGGAGAGAGAGAGAGAAACATCAGTCTGTTGTTCAACTTATTTATGCATTGGTTGGTTGATTCTTGTATGTGTCCTGACTTGGGATTGAACCTGCAATCTAATCAACTACCCAGCCAGGGCTATTGGACAGGACACTTAAAAATAGACCTAGAAAAAGAAGGAAAGGATATTGACATGCATTTACCACATACACTTATACTTCTACACCATCCCATTAAGGCATATGTTATTAAGACGAAATCAATGATTCACCTCATTGCAAACTCCAGTGTACTAAAACATTTTCATAGAATTTGTTATTTGTATGAATGTGAAAGAGGCAGCCATGTATAGAATTTTTGGCTTTATTATTTATTTTAAAGTAAGGTTCAGCTCTTCTTTTTTTTTAAGTTTCTTTATTGTATTTTTTCCATTACCATTTATCCCCCTTTTACCCTTTTCCACCTACACTCACCCCCTGCCCCCCCAGCAATCATCATACTGTTGTCCGTGTCAAAATAAGTTCTTGTTTTTGCTTGATCCCTCTACCCCATAACCCTCATTCCAGAACTGTCCACCTGCTCTCTATCTATGAGTCTGTGTCTATTTTGCATGTTAGTTCAGTTTGTTCTTTAGACTCTACATATGAGTGAAATCATATGGTATTTGTCTTTCTCTGACTGGCTTATTTCACTTAATGTAATGTTCTCCAGGTCCATGCATGTTGTTGCAAAGAGTAAAGTTTTCTTCTTTGTTATGGCCAAATAATATTTCATCATGTAAAGGTACCATAGCTATTCTATTTGCTTATCTACTGATAGACACTTTGGCTGCTTCCAAATCTTAGCTATTGTAAATAACACTGCAATGACTATAGGGGTTCATATATTTATTCAAATTAGTGTTTGGGGTTTCTTTGGATAAATTCCAAGAAGTAGAATTGCTAGGTCAAAGGAGAATTCCATTTTTAATTTTTTGAGGAAACTCCATACTGTTTTCCACAGTGACTGCACCAATCTGCATTCCCATCAACAGTACAGAAGGGCTCCCCTTTCTGTACATCCATGCCAGCATTTGTTGTTTGTTGATTTATTGATGATAGTCATTATGAGAGGTATGAGGTGGTACCTCATTGTGATTTTAATTTGCATTTCTCTGATGATTAGTGATGTTGCACATCTTTTTGTATGTCTATTGACCATTGGTATATAATCTTTAGAGAGGTGTATATTCAGGTCCTTTGTTCATTTTTTAATTAGATTGTTTGTTTTTTGGAGGGGAGGTGTTGTGTTTTATATCAAGATGCCAATGACATATTTCACAGAACTAGAACAAATATTCCAAAAATTTATATGGAACCCCAAAGGACCCCAAATAGCAATAGCAATCTTAAGAAAGAGGAGCAAAGTTGAAGGATCACACTACCTAATATAAAAATATTCTATAAGGCCATAGTATTCAAAACAGCATGGTACTGGCATAAAAACAGACATATATATCAATGGAACAGAATAGAGAGCCCAGAAATAAACCCACACCTTTATAGACAATTAATATTTGACAGAGGAAGCAAAAATATACAATGGGCTAAAGATAGTTTATGCAATAAATAATGTTGGGATAATTGGACAAATTTGTGCAGAAAAATGAAACTAGACCACCTTCTTATACCACACTCAAGAATAAATTCAAAACAGACCAAAGACTTAAATATTAGACTCAAAACCATAAAAACCCTAGAAGAAAACATGGGCAGTAAAATCTCAGACATCGCTCATAGCAATATTTTTTCTGATGTATCTCCTCGGGAAAGGGAAATAAAAGAAAAAATAAACAAATGGGACTTCATCAAACTAGAAAGTTTTTTCATGGCAAGGTATACCATCAGCAAAATAAAAAGACATCCCACTGAATGGGAGAACATACTCGCCAATACATGTGGTAAGGGGTTAATATCCAAAATTTATAATGACTTACAAGGCTCAGTTCTTCTTATAAGATTATATTAGAAGCTCTGTATGGATAGAAATGCAAAATGATGCAGAGTAACTCAATTCCTCTGGGAAGGACAAGTAACTTTAAACTGGCTTCTTAGAGTTAGAAGTGACATTTTTTATTGCATAGGAACAAGTCATCCAAAAATGGAACTCAAAACTACATACTATACTGTAGTTCTTCTGATGAAGTTTAACTTCTTAGTAATCCTCATGGCCCTTTTGCTAGATGTTTGGCTACCAGATATTAATTGCTGTTACCTAACAAAGGTGCTAGAGGAAGAAATGTCAAGTTCTGGATCATGAAACAAGGAAAACACACATTGCCCTGATGGTCTCTATTCATGCTTTCCAGTGATTTTTTTTTTCTCAGCAGTAAATGATAGGACCCCAAAGGACCCATAACTAACTTTGTTGGGAAAGTGAGGTCTCAAGGGGATGGTGTCAGTGCACAACACTGAAAAAGACAACTGTGAGATCTACGTAGGAGCTAGAGATTGAATACAAGAGGTTTGTCCACACACCAACCCACAGACTGGCATACCACAACCCAAAGATTAAAAAAGGCTCATCTACCCATTGTCAAAACAAGGGATCTGTTTTGCTCATTTAAGAGGGAAAATTCATGGGGCAGAAAAGGTCTTTTGATTTGCCTGGTTGCTTACACAAACTTACTTACCCAGTCTAGCCCAAATCATTGACTTTTGTGATTCCAAATAGATTAAGATTGATTCCAACTTGTATCTACAGAATTATTTAGTCAAGCAACACTCTGCTTCTCTCCTAGGGAAAAGATACTCAAATCCTTTGAAAATAAACTTGGAATTTAGTCATAGCAAATGCAAAAAAACAGACAAGGCACTATAATATCATTGCAGAGCAAATGCTTAAATTCCATTTGGAGGAAATGTCATCACTGCATATCATATTTCCAGTTGAAGTTACATCAATCTAGTCAGAATGATGCCACTAAGACAGAGCAAGGAGAAGGGCATACCAAAAGATGGGGAAGAAAGCTCAAGACAAATGTAATGAAATAAGGGAATGACCTTACAGCTAAACGGTTTACTTTTCAAAGGCAGCACAAGGGCAAAATGCTTTGTGCAAAGAGAAAATTAGTTTCCAAAGTGTATGCATTCTACAAAGAGCCAAGTTAATTATTCAAAGCAGAGGCCCATGAATTCCCGCAATTTACTTATTCTATTCTGACATATTCAGGCCCAGCGAGCTGCTTCTTATCACTAAGACTTTGATAATTGGCTTAGACATATCAAATAAACTTTCTGGAGAATTCAGTCATAAGCAGGTATGACATCCTAATAGGGGTTTTATTAGGCCTTTCTCTGAGCAGTAATGTATTAACAATCACTCTGACATTTTCTGCTCTGGGGGGTTTTGGCCTTGCTCATTTTTTACACTTGCTAGAAAATAAATTTATTCACGGTAGAGATCTAATCCAATACACTACTCTGTTTACCCTGGTTTATGAAGGAATAGGCCTCTCAGAATTAATGAATAGTGACATATACATCATAGAAGAAAATGCACTGTCTTCAGCCAGGCATACTGAATAGTGAGAATCCCTTATGATTTTACAAACCGGGGAATTCCGTCAGTATGGCTTTGGTGTCCCCTTTCCCTGATCACACTTCTTCCTGCCATTCCACCTAGGAAAAAGGAAAAGATTAAACTGTTCCTCTTTGGCAGCAATTGTATTTTTTTTTTAATTTCCCTGAGAAAATGTCTATTGGGTATTATCTGATACATTGCAATTTTCTCCTTTGCATTTAATATTTATGATAATCAAAAAAAAGTTAAAGTCTTATTGGTGTATATTTACATATTGAAAGTGAAGGTATTATTTGGGTGAATCAGTGGGGACTAAAAATTGAACTTAGGCACTTTCGGCCAAGATGGAAATATAGGTAGACATCTCCTCTACCTTGCCTCTTTTTACATAACTGTAAGAAGGATCACAAAAAAAATCTCAAAACAAAATACAACAAGAACTGCCAGAAAATCAAACTGTATGTCAGAAGTCCAACAACTAAGGATTTAAAGAGGAAATATTCATCCAGACTGGTAGGAGGAGCAGAGCCAGGGAGCCAGGGTAGAGAGGATGCAGTGTGACAGCTGCAGTGACAAGGCAGTAGCAGTGGTGGCCGTGGAGTGGGCCATTCCACATTCACCTTTGGTGGATAAAAACCTGGAGGGACACCTGGAGAGCAAGCCATCCCAGGCCCGTGCCAGACCACACAGCCCCGGGTTCAAGCACCTGGAAATAAAACCTCATAAGTTCTGGCTGTAAAAATCAGTGGGGATTGGAGCAGAAAAAAAGCTGCTGGTCTCCCAGGAGAGTTTGTTTAAAGGATCCGCACAGCCCTAGAATATATGCAAATCCACCCACTCTGGGATTCAGCACCAGGGCAGCAGCTAGAAGGCTACCAGTCACTTATGGGAAGTGGAGGAAGTGACGGGAAACAAGGCTAAAGCCCAACAAGCAGCATTGTTCCCTCTCAGACCCCTCCCCCACATACGGCACCACAAAGCAGCAAAGCAGGTTCCCTACCCTGGTGAATACCTAAGGCTCTGCCCTTACAACCCAACAGGCGCACTAAGATGGAGTCAAAGCAGCTCTATCTACTACACAGGAACGAATACAGGGAGGCTGCAAATTGAGGAGACAAAGAAATACGGCCCAAATGAGAGAACAGAGCAAAACTCCAGAAAAAGAACTAAGCAAAATGGAGAAGCCAACCTAACAGATGAAGAGTTCAAAACACCAATGATAAGGATACTTAGAGATTTCATTGAGTATGCGAATGCATTAGGGAAGAAATGAAGGCTGCACTAAGTGAAATAAAGAAAAATCCAAAGAGAACCAAGTGAAAGGAAGAAGGTCAAGTTTCAAATCAATGATCTGTAACATAAGGAAGAAATAAACAGTCAACCAGTACAGAATAAAGAAACAAGAATTCAAAAAAATGAAGAGAGAATAAGAAGACTCTGGGACATCTCCAAATGTGCCAACATCCTAATCATAGGGATGCCGGAAGAGGAAGAGCAAGAGCAAGAAATTGAAAACTTATTTGGAAAAATAATAAAAAAAAACTTCCCTGATTTGATGAAGGAAATAGACATACAAGTCCAGGAAGCACAGAGAATCCCAGACAAGTTGGACCCAAAGAGGGGAACACCAAGACACATCATAATTAAAATGCCAAAGGTTAAAGATAAAGAGAGAATTTTAAAACTAGCAAGAGAAAAGAAGAGAGCTACCTACAAAGGAGTTCCCATAAGACATTTAGCTGATTTCTCAAAAGAAACTTTGCAGGCAAGAAGGGACTGGCAAGAAGTATACAAAGTGATGAAAAGCCAGGATCTACAACCTAGATTACTCTATCCAGCAAAGCTATCATTTAGAATGAAAGAGCAGATAAAGTGCTTCCAGCAAGGTAAAACTAAAGGAGTTCATCATCACCAAGTCCTTATTATGTGAAATGCTAAAAGGACTTATTTAAGAAAGAGAAGATCAAAACTCTGAAGAGTAAAAACGAGAACAAAGTCACAACTATTAACAACTGAATCTAAAAAACAAGAACAAAAACACACTAAGCAAACAACTAGAACAAGAAGAGAATCGTAGAAATGGAGATCACACAGAGAGTTATCATTGGGGAGGGGGAAGGGGGAGGATGGAGGAAAAGTACAGGGATTGAGAAGCATAATTTGTAGTTACAAAATAGGGGGATATTAAGAATGGTATAGGAAATGGAGAAGCCAAAGAACTTATAGGCACGACCCATGGATATGAACTAAGGGGGACAGGGTTGCTAGAGGGAAAGTGGGTACCAGGTGGAGGGAGGCAAAGGGGAATAAAATTGGGACAACTGTAATAGCATAATCAAAAATATATACTTTAAAAAATTAAATTAAATTAAATTAAAATGGAGCTTATATACCAGCTAGCAACAAGCAGGGCAGAATGGATGACAGAATTTGGCATGTTTCTGCATTCCTTCATTCTCTTCATTTGCGTGAGAACATTACTGATGGGAAGGCACATAGAGCACCATCAAAGTATTAATAGTTTGGTCACCATGAAGAACATGCTGAGATAATATTAGTGTACACTTTTATCACATTACCAAAAGGTCATCTGTATAATTTAATGCTAGATATTCACCACCAACTTCCCACTTTCCACATTAATGAGGATAATGTTAATATAGAAAAACACACAGGAAATCTAAATAATTCATTTTAACCATTGATTTTCTTTCTCGCCTTTACCTAAATTCTTTTTGCCCTTACAATATGTTTTAATTCAGAAGAATATGTCAGGGCTGGTATCCCCTCAAAATACTTTCTCTATCTCCTAGGTGATACGTGAAATTTCCTAGTTAGATCTTTAACATGATGTTTATTTAATGTTAAAATTCAAGTATTCCTGTGAGAGATACTAGAATAAAGTTTGATGAGTTATTTATGTCTTCACAGAGACTACGCAGCCCTCCCCCCATCTCAAAATCCTGACTTAATAGGCAAGGAGTAGGATCCAAGAAGTTGTGTTTTAAACTAACTTTCTAGATGATTCTAAGGTACACTAAGGTTTGAAAATCCCTGCCTTGATGTGAATGACTTGTAATGCTTTCACGAGAACAGGCTTGAGGAGAGGAAGTGAACTACATTTAACTGATGCCTTGCATCTTGCCATGCACCAAGTGTGCTAGCTAATAAATGCATGCTTATTTATTTCAACTTCACCCCTCCTATGAAGAAGATTTTATTATTCCCATTTTACAGATGAGTAAACTTAATCTCAGAAAAATTTAATAACCAGCCAAAGATTACATGGCCAGGACATCTGGCACCAGAATCCATACCTCTAGTAATAGAAGCAATGGTTACCCAATATTTATAGGCTTTCAGAGATAAAAAGGAATGGTGATGAAGCCATCTTATTGAACATATATTCTCAACTAGACACTGTGTTAAGCATTTTCCATGTAAGGCCTTACTAAGTTCTTATAATTACCCTTTGAGATATATATTAATTTCATTTTATATTAAGGAAACTAGATCTTAGAGAGTTATGTAACTTGTCAAAGTACACATAGTTTTACCATGTAAGTGGAGAAGCTGAAATTCAAATCCAGAGACTGTGCCCATTCTCACAGATATTGCCATAAGAGTGCTCAGCATCTGAGGGTGAAAATGATATCTGTGGTAGGCAGAATAATAGCCTTTTAAAGATGTCTACATACCTAGTCTTCAGAACCTGTGAATATGTTAGGTTTCATGGCAAAGGACAATTAAAGTGGTGGGCAGAATTAAGGTTGCTAATCAGTTGACCTTGAAATGGGAGATTACTTTGAATCATCCAAGTGGGCCCAACGTAATCACAAGAGTCCTTATTAGGAGAGGGAGACAGAAGAGAGAAAACCAGAGATGGCAGCTGAAAAAGACAGGGAATCTCTGCTAGAGCCTGGAGAAGGAATGCATCCCGCCAGGACCTTAATTTGGCAGTGAATTCACTTCAGGCTACCAGAACTAGAAGACAAAAAAGTTGTGTTGTTTTTAACCACTAAACCTGTAGTAATTTGTTATAGCAGCAATAGGAAAACAATACAGAATCCCTTCAAGTTGGAAAGGTTGGACTTGCTTAACGATTGTGTTAGGGTTAACCCTGGCAAACTTAACTGAGTGACTGATACATATCTCATGGTCATCACTTGTGCCAGACAACTTTGGTGACTCACTGAAGAGCCATTCCTTCCTTTCTCCCTTGCTTTACAGAACTTCAATCCAGGTTGGCTCTCAGGCAGCTAGGGCTTCTGGAGAGGTGGCCACTCCCAAGGCTTAGTGGATGCCTTGATTAACCTTAGGTAATTGTGTCAGTTCTACTCTTGCAACTGAGTGGGCTAGAAGAGGGAATGAAACACAGCCCTGCACATGCGGTAGGAGGGAACATTTCAAGGAGGCTTCTGGCAAAGTTTTTCTTACTCTTCAAATGATCTATGAGGTCTCTTTCCTCTTCTGGCCCTTTAATACTGTTCTGTACTTGAAGCTGCCGTAGAAACTGGCACAAGTCAAGAGACAAGCTTGCCAACAAAAGTCAACACATTGAGAGTGACAAAATAGAAAAATGGAACAAACCTGGTTCTTTGATGATATTTTTGAACCACGGAATTAGCCAACCCTGGAACTTGCCTAATTCTAACCTCCCTTTTTGTATGACATAATAAATGGCTTATCATTTAAGTCGGTTGAGTTGGGATCCTCTCTTACTTACAGAAGCCTCCCAAATGATACAATGACAAGTCAATTAGTCAGCAGTCTTTGTGCACCACTTACTATGCATGGTTCATCTCCTTTTCTGTCCTGGCTAACTGTGACTCTAAGCTGTTCCTAGGGGACAGCAACTATCATTACAGCTGACCTCTTTAAAAGGTGATGCATCAGTGTTGTCAGAACTATTTCATTCTTGAGTTAAAGCTTCCTCCCTAAGATTTCTCACCCTTACAGGTTTGGATTCATTCAGTAATTGTGGAAGCAAGACTTGGTTGTAGTTGATGTCTGTCAAAGGTGAGAATGAGATTTGGGAGCCATTAGATCACATTTAATCAAGGAACAGAGACTATCCAACTCTTACCCAACTATCTGTCAGGTTCTGAGGTTATGTGTGCTCAAACATTAATGGCAAAGGAGTGCAACGTTATACTCCTTTATTCATTAAACTTGGTCCCCAGTCCCCATTATATAACTCCTTGGTAAACTAAACTGAAATCCTTTGGCTTGGGTATAGGGGCCTTCCATTTGGGAAGAAAGCAGCTCAATGCTCCCAGGTACACATAGGTGGGAGAGAAAAGGTGAGTATAGGCTGGCCTGGGCTTCTGCCAGCAGGAGATGGCTCAGCCATCTTTCCCTGAAGCCACATAGGAGATGAAAACAGAAGAGAGTCACACATTTGCGTATGGCCTTTTAAGGCAGAGAGAAATATGACAGCATGAAATATGACACTAATTAGGCAACTTCTCTTCCAAAGGAAGAGACAAAGCCATGCAGAGCGGGAACTGGGAGAGGAGCATAAGAAAAGTTCCTCCCGAGAAGGCATCAGTATCTAACTGTTCACCATCTAAGGCTTTCCTTTTATAAGGTGGTCAATATCGCCCTATTCTTAAAACTTAATGTAAGCTTTGTTCATCACTGATTTATACTTTCCCCTATGGCTCAGGTCTTCTCTTACAATTTATTGTATTTATATGCATTTATTTCCCTTGGCTCCACTGAAAAGTGAAAAAGCATAATCATGATAAATCCAGACAACGTGCAGAATAATAGGGCAGTGTAAAATCCTTACAAGAACGCCGTGTCATTCTACACAGATGGTGTCTGTGTGGTCGTTAGTATACTCAAGGGATGAAACAGCTGGTCTTACTGATTTTTTGCCAAAACTTTTACTTTGTGGGATTTGGTGAGAACTTTTTAGCCTCACCAAAAGTTTAGCCTCATCACAAAGCCAGGTACCCCAGAGTTCACCAGTGATGAGCAGTCTGAGCTCCATCCTAAACCACAAAAACCAAGAAGATGGTGTGTTCCAACAGACATGCCAGCTCCAACTCTCAGATTTCATCTGCCATGCCAGGTTCTTACCAACGTCTGTGAAAGCTCATTTTCTCATTTCTGCTGTCCTGCTCATCACAGTCTTTTCATACGTGAACAGCTAAAATAAACATTCACCACCTTGGCATGAATGCGGTTCCTTGATATTGTTCCAACTTACCTTTCTAGAATTAGATCACATTTCTAAAGGCTCTGTTTCAGCCAAACAACTTTTCTTAACATACCTTATCGTATCCATAAACAGCTTCTGTGTTCTCACCCCCACCAGATACGCCTTTTCTCACTCTATTCTTGGTAATGCTAACCTTAGTATCAACAAAAATATCCTTGCAGGTGATCCAAATTACTCATTTTCTTTAAAAAAAAATATTTTATTTATTTATTTTTAAAGTGAAGAGAAGGGAGGGAGAAAGTGAGAGA
Organism: Macrotus californicus; assembly: GCA_007922815.1. Classification (NCBI taxonomy): domain Eukaryota; kingdom Metazoa; phylum Chordata; class Mammalia; order Chiroptera; family Phyllostomidae; genus Macrotus; species Macrotus californicus. Next base: position 16,508 of record VMDR010009363.1, read on the forward strand.
GAGAAACATCTATGTGTGACAGTAATGTTGATCAGTTGCCTCTCACATGCACCCCAACTGGAGACCAAGCCTGCAACCCAGGCATGTGCCCTGACCAGGAATCAAACCAGAAACCTTTTGCTTTGAGGGACTACACCAGTCAACTGAGCTATGCCGGCCAGGGTTCATTTTCAATTTCATCCAAGGAAACTTAGATCCAGAATTACTGAACCTAGAGAACACAGTGTATCAGTTAGCCTTTGCTCTATAACAAATCACCCTAAAACTTAATGACTTGAAAACAATGACTTACTATTTTTCATTATTGCATGGTTTGGCAGGGTAGTTCATCTGATGATTTTTGGCTAGGTCTCTCATGCAGCTGCAGAATCAGCTGGACTAGAAGATCTGTATAAGTTGTTGTCATGGTGGACAAAGGTATCTCGACCTCTTCCAGTGGCTCATCCTCCAGCAGACTTCCTTATATGATGGTCTTGGCCTTATATGGTGGTCTTGTGACAGTGGTTCACAAAGATGAACGGTGGAAGCTACATGGCCTCTGGCAGCCCAAATTCTGGAACTCACACAGTATCACTCCCACTATATTCTACTGGCCAAAGCAAATAACAAAGCCAGCCAGTTTCAAGGGTGTGGAGAAACAGACACTGCATGAGAGGAGCAGCTGAGCCATAGTGCAAAGTGGAATAGTGTATAGTACATAGGGCAAAGTATACCAGGATGGGAGCAATTACGGCAGTAAACACTCTTTTACTCAAAACAAGGGGGAAAACAGTCACATTGTACTGATTCAAAATCCATGGCACTCTGAACAAAGGCTCCTTGGAATGCTTCTACCTGGGAACAGGATGGGATCCAGGAGTCGATGTAGATTAGGGTGTTGAGAAGCAACCAAGTAAATCATTACAAAGCAACTTGCCATTGCCAAATACGGTTCTGATGCACTTTGAAAGGGTAAAACCACAAGGTCCACTGTTACTGAGGAAAAGGCATGAAGTTAGCTATACAAACAGCTCCGCCCGTGTTGGCAGTAAGTAAGAGCAGTTCCCGTGTTCTTGAGTCTGGTCATCTAATTTTTAAGCCACCAAACTCAACTGTCGATATGCCAAGAGATGATTAGTATCCTAGAGACTGGACCACACTGATCAAACCCATCAGTGGCTCTTGTGTGAGGAAGATTGCCTTAATTTGAAAAGATAAGGAGCCCTTGAGAGCAACGATTTGCAACTGCTGTGCCACAAGAATTTTTAAAACATGCAAAACCTGACTATTTAGTCAGGGGCACTGACTTCTTTTCCCATAGATTGTCAAATAAAAAAAAATGACAATAGGCATCTGGTGTGAATGAATCAAAATTATACCTATTTTTTGTCAAATTGACAAAAAAGTGTAATACATATTTTAGTGTGCCACAGAACTGTAGCCATTGGTTCATGTGTGCCATGAGATGAAAAAGAGTGAAAATCGCTGCTTCAGAGGATTTGGCTGCTTCGGTTCCTGCTGTAAAGCAACATGAAGATCTAACTTGTACTTAAAACAACCAGTTAGTAAGCACAGGCTTCTAGTCAGGGCAGCCATGTGGTAGAAGAAAACAATGGTAGAACAAAAGACTGGATTTAAATTTTGTCCCTGTCAACTACTAGTTCTGGAACCTCTGGCAACCTCTCTCTTTAGAGAAAAGTTCTCTCTCTCCAGTCTTCAGTTTTCCTCATCTGTAATATTTACCTGCACAGCTGCTATAAGAATTAAAAAAGGACCTAGAACATAGAAATGTGCTGCTTCTGTTACTGTAAATAGTAATTACTGAAAATAATTATAAAGTGCTTAATCCACTATTAAAGTCATTATTAAATATGCATGTTGTTTCAGATAACACCAAATGGAATTGCTGGGTGGTCTTTTCTCCTGGACTCTGCTGGGACACTAGCAGTAGGTTTAGAGAAAGACAGATGAGCATTTAAAACTTTGCGCGCATGCCACCTTTTCTGTCAGACCTCCCTGGGCATCTCCTATGTTTGTGTTCTTGTATTACTGTACCTTCGATTGTAAAGGGCTTGAAAACAGAGGGGGAAATGCACTGAAGTGCAAATCAGTCTCATAATTTTCTGTGACCTGATGGAATGTATGCATGGAGGTGTGGGACACCATTCAGCTGATCTCCCACAGATGAAAATGTCACTCATGAGGTCTTATTGTACTAAGTTGCAGTGGTAGCCTTAATAGCAACCACATCAAAGGCTGTTTGCCTGTCTTAACACTAACACGGAGCAATTAGAAGTTTAGGTTAATTTCCCATTATCATTCCAGAGAAGGAAGATCAATGCTCTGTAAATAAAATGGCAGTGTAAGGCTAGAGTGAGGTGACAAAAATACACAATTTCCTTAAAAGTAAAAAAATGCTTAAAATTATATTTCAACTGTAGCTATTTCATTTCCCCATTTTTTAAAAATAATTAATATATTATTTCTTCTTTTACTCTCTTTCAACAGTTCTCCTCACTCATATTTCTTGCTGAAATAACAACCACCAATCATTTCAATGATCACTTTAGATGTTAATTTTCCCATGCTAGCAGGAAAAAAAAATAGTCTTTTTCAGTTGGTTTTATCAAACCAATACTTTCAACAAGGAAAAGGCATCATCTTCACACGTTATTTTCAGGAAAACTTCCCATAATTCTCTAAACATTGATCATAAATGAGTCCTGCTCTCAGACATACTGGAAACCCCCTGGACAAAGGACATCAGACATGATCAGGTGACGTAAAGATTGAGGGCAAACTCACCAGCCAGCAATTCAGATCACAGAACAAAATGAAGGGATTTTCCCATTCTTCACAGCAATATCCCTAACAGTAAGTATTGTCTTGGTCTACTCAGTCTATTATAACAAAATACCACAGACTGGGTAACTTTAATGCCAAAAACTGATTTTCTCACAGTTTTGGAGTCTGTACACCCAAAATCAGGGGTCAGCAGGGTCAGGTTCTGGTGAGAGTTCTTTGCCTGTTTTGCAGGCCATCTTCTCGCCCTGTCCTCACTTCTCGCTGTGTCCTCACATAACAGAGGGAAGGAGATCTCATCCTTTTTTATAAGGGCACCAGCCCTGTTAGATTAGGGCCCCACCTTAGAACCTCATTTAACCTCTTTAACAGTCCTATCTCAAAATACAGTCACATTGGGAGTTAGGGCTTCAGCATGAATTGGGGGTAGGGGGATATAATTCAGTCCATTGCAATACACAATAGATATTTAGGTAACTGACAAGCAAGTCAAGGCATGAGCAAAGACATTAAAGCAAGGAATAAAGGAACAACAAATAAGTCTGTTTAACTAGCATATAGGCTACTTAAAGGGGAATGCTGGAAGATATAATTAGAAGTCTGGGTTGGAACCAGATGGAGAAAGACCTTGCATATTCACGGCCAGTGCAGGACCCAGTGGCTGCACCGGTCTGGGTCGCTATGGGCGATGGGTAGATAAAGAAGGTTTTTGAGTTGACAAGAGCCATGGTTAATGTGGTGCTTTAGAAAAAGTAATATGGCAAAAGTGTGGAGAGTGGCTTCACAAGGGGGAGATGAGAGAAAGGGAGAGTGAATGAGACTTGACTACAGAGATAAATTCTTCATTGTCAGAAGTCTGATCGGAAGCGTATCATAATGGTTAAGACTGTGGGTTCCAGCAGGCAGCAGAGTCCAAGTCCTGGCTAAGCCATGTACCAGTGTGACACCCTAAGTCTCATTCTTCTTACATGTAAGATGGAGAGGGAATTGAAACACACCATGAGATAATCCATGAAAAAGCCGGCTGCAGAGCAAATGTTAATAAATCTAAACCATGGTCATTAAATGTGCTATTCTCTGTACTCAATATTACTAACTATATGCAACAGAAAACATATTTCAACTGTTGGAGCAGCACAGACTTGCTCAGCAGAGTGTACACCAGTGTGAGAATCACATGTGTCCTCGTAGCTGGAAGAATGTCACCTGTTGCCAGGAAGAGGAGAGGAGGCTTACCTTAGCAGTGAAAAAGAAAAATGTTCCTCTGAGCATTTTTGTTTAATTTCAACTATATACTCAGAGAGGCAAAAAAATTCTATCTATAAAAAAAAAAATCAGTGCTCACTTTGGCAGCACATATACTAAACTTGGAATGATACAGAGAAGATTAGCACGGCCCCTGCACAAGGATGACACGCAAATTCGTGAAGCGTTCCATATTTAAAAAAAAAATCATACATCTACTAGGTCAAGCTAGATTCAGTCTTCCAATGGTATATGTTTATGCTAATTTATGAAGACACATTCCGTTGTTTACAAATGAAATTACTTTGCTTAGTCGTCAAGTGCAGAAAGACAAATATCAAATCTCAGTAGCTAAACTTCCAACTATTTTGCAAACAGATATAAAAGATAATCCCTGACTAAGTAGCTTCACTTTCGAGATAAAAATCAACTTTCAAGTTCACTGTATTGAATAGGGGAAGCCAAGATTACTTAAAAAGTTTCCAGTAACTGGGGCTGAGCATTATTTATTAGAAGAACTTGGGCACTGTTCTGAAATTGACAGGAGTGGTGCTTTTTGGCACAGCATGATGCTAATATCTGTAATTAAGGAAAAGCTTAGAGAGCATCTGCAAAGTGAGTGCTTAGTTTGACAAATCTCTCTGCAAGTAAACTTACTGTGCTTTGTTATTTGTTTCCAACCAAAGACACATAAAAGAAATTTAAAGGTCACGTGTCATCACTTCTCTTCATAAAGATTCATGACTTCTAAGTCCTACAGTCACTTTTGGAATTATCAATATCATTACCGTCACTTTCCCCATCCCCATGAACATCCTCACTTGCAACTCTGCTCCCAACTCATGGTCTTCACCTCTACAACTTCCATGACTACTTCCACAACCACAAACAACATCAGCTCTATCACCAAAGATACCAGTTCAACCACTTACGTTGCCAACTCCACTGCCACCACCATCGTCCCCATATCCATCTTCACATTTTCTTCACCATCATTATCAACATTACCCACCAAACGTCACCACCGTGTCCTACATCTCCTCACCATGGCCTGCTCTAGCACCCCATTGCTCCATTCTCGCCATCATCACCACCATCGTCACAGTCACGACCAGAGTTCTTTGCAGACTCTTGAGGTTTCCCCTTCCCGACTGTGCAACTGGGACAAGTGGTAATATTGCAATCTAGTCATTTAGCAGTTAATCAATGTAATGTCATATGGCAATCCCAAACTCAATTTCTGCTGAACTGCTCAAAATTTTGGGTAGAGAATAATGTATGAAGAAGCAGGATATTTTTTATTTCCATTTTTTAATCTAGCTACTCTACCACTGTCACTTTGATATCATGAATTTTTGATGTGGACAATGGGTGTTGAAACTCACCCATTGCTTATCCCATTCCTCACCCTCACTTGACAATATATTCATGGGAGTTTACACATTTAGTAATATTTTTAATAAAATCAGAAAATTCAGTGATAAAAAACATACTTCAGTCAAAGGAGCCACATCAAAGTCACATTGTCAAGGAATCTTTGGGATCAGAAGGCTTACACTGAAACGCTCACTTTGAAAAACCTCCACTCACATGTAGACAATTGACAATAAAGTGTGTTAAACACCATGATACCGCTAACAAATTTTCCTGTGAAATGTCTTACCAAATTATTTTTTTCTGATCACAAAGAGCACAAACTGACACAGAAAATATTTTCATGTCATTTAGAATTCTCCTAATTCTAATTTGTTCATGTGAGAAAATTTCATCAACTAATATTTCTCAAATCAATCACTATAGTCCTGTTTTACAGCCAAAAATACCTTAACTTAAATAATCAATAATAATTCGATGCTGCATTGCAAAAAAGCATTATCTGGTGAGAAGCTCTTGAAAATTTTAAGCAAACAGGAGGGAAGCTCTTTGGTCGACACTAAAGAACAGTAATACTAAATACCCTTCATCATCTTTCCCTATCCCCCAGTCCATTCTCTACCTTTTTTTGTTCTGTGTCCCAAGAGGTTGAACCTTGCTGACAGCAGCATCTGGGCTTTCTTGCCAATGGCCTCCAGGTGGATTTTGCCAATGGCAGACAATGGAAAGGGAAGTTGAGGTCTCTCTTGCTGCTTCTTGACAGCTTCAATCTCTGCTTGTGTGCTTTCACTGCCACGGTTTCAGCCAGCCAGCCTCTCCTCAGGGCTCTCGTTGTTCCTAGACTACCACAATTTCCTTCTCTTGTTCCATTGGTCATTTGCGTGGCAGCAATTTCTTACTGGTGCTAGTATCTGGCTGCCTCCACTTTTCTCAGCCTGCCCACACACCTGAAAGTAACCTTCCCATTAGGCTTCCTTAATCTGAGCCATCTGGGATGAATTTTATCTCCTGGTAGCAACCTGATTGACACAGCAGTATAGAGATGGAGACATCCTCCTTATGCTGCTCTTCCAAACGCTTCGAGAAGAAGTCATCACCAAAATCCAGGGCAGGCACATCTCATTTTATTGTACTTCACTTTATTACACTTCACAGGGTTTTTTTTCCAAGTTGAAAGCCAGACCCTGCATCAGCAAAAAGCTTATGACTAACTTTATTGTGAGACACCCCCATCTTTACTTCAGCGGTCTAGTACTGAACCTGCAGCATCTCTGAGGCATGCCTGTACATACATAAATAACAGCTCAAAAGTCTGCTTCTAACTATCATCAAGGAAAATAGTCTCGTCAGGCAAGATATTTTTCCCCAGATGTATCCATCTCTCCACATTCAGCTCCACCCTCTGGCCCTGAATTTATAGAAGAAAAAGGGAAACTTAACATCAAATTCTCATTTGCTCGGTTCAAGCTACAGAGTAGGAGGCAGAGTTTTGGAGTTATGTTCCATCTCAGCCGAGAATAGTGTATAACTAGAATATCCTTCATGCCAAACCTATTGAGAATCCAGGCATGGCACAGAAAGCTCAGAAGAGGGTCATGCACTGTGGTTTGTAGTTTAGCACTGTAGCACTATAGTTTCCAAAATGCTTTGATATCCTTCATAGTATTTGACTTAAATATTGCATAATTAGGAAATCAAATTCTAGCAGTCTGCATGGAGAAGGCAAACCTAAGAGGATAAAGAAAACACTGAAAAAATAGCTACTTGTAAAAAGTAAATAACATTTGGAGAGTAGGTATACAGAGCAATCTTATCTAATACAATTGTTCCAATTTTTGTTTAAAAATGACTATGAAGCAATTTTCTTTTAATCAAAACCTATTTCTCCAATGACTTACATTACAAAATCAAAGGTGTACTCCTCACAGAAAATATTTTAGCCCCATGTCTAAATAAAAATCACATTTAACAATGTAACAAACCCCTCTAAGGTCAATTATCTAAAGTAAAATATTCGGTTTTCTGACAAAAGAGTTATCACACTCAAAATAATTCAAAAAATAAAGTCTCCAGAACAACATTCCCTTAAGGATAGGTGAAGCAAAGCACCCAGCGAGGCTTCAGTGGAAGGCAGCCTGTGATGCCTGTGATTATAGGAAGAAATATACATTTGGTCCTGCTTCCGTTCTTAGTGTGAGTCAGAGCTGGATCTGGGTGATCAGAGGCTCCTCACTGCCTCCACATCCTTGGAATGTATGTCCAGACCACCATTCCCACAGTGGGAACCATTTTCAAGCACAAAGCCCTGAGAGAGCAATGTGTTGTGGAGACTGTCAGGATGTTGTATGTAACCGAACCCCTTAAGGACCTCGATATGCCCCTTAAGATTCTGGCTGGCAGAAGTCTAGATCTACTTATCTCGCGGTACCCAACACAAGTCTCAAAGGTTAGTAGTTCCCTTGCTTATTAAACCTGCCACCTATCAGACTGGAGTGGCTCACTCTTTGCTTTCTTCAGTCTTCCCTTGTGTATGGAGGCTGATTTGTGACAATTTCCTAAGTGGTATCAGCAGTAAAGGTGAAAGGAGAATTTTTTGATATTTGGAATGAGCCACTTCCAATCTCAACTAAGTTTATGTTGTAGGTGACTTTGGGAAAGCCCTCTAAGCATAGGGGCCAGGCTGCCAGGGGCACCTAGTGATTAGAGGTTAGAACTTTCAGCCTTAACCCCCAACCCCCATACCCCTACCCTCGTCCTTCACTACCACCCTCTATGTGAGGTATAGCTGGAAGGACCCTGGGGAGGTGCCACTAAAAACTTTCCTACACAGCTGTCTGTTGTTTCATTCCTAGTGACTTCTTCCTTTGGGTTAAAAACTTCCTTCTCCCAGAGTCTTCTTTTAAACTAGAAATAGCCTTCAAAAGGGTACTTTGTTATACCTTAGAAGCCATGTTCTCTAAATTGTAATCTTTGGGCCATGTATGTTAGAATCACTAGGGATGCTTATGACAAATGTATATTCTTAACTGCCACCCTAGACCTTCTGAGTCAGTATCCCAGAGATTTGTCTGGGAGTCTGAATCTTAACAAGCTCCCAGGGGCATGTTACATTTGAAAACCACTACTGCACGGCAAAAGAAAACAGCATTAAAATGAAAAGAGAACCAACTATATGGGAAAACATATTTGCCAATGATGACTCGGACAAGGATATATTTTTAATCTCCAAAATATATAAAGAACTCACACGACTCCACTCCAGGAAGACCAGAAACCCAATTAAAAAATGGGCAAAAGACTTAAACAGACACTTCTCCAAGGAGGATATACAGAGACATATGAAAAGATGCTCAGCATCACTAGCCATCAGAGAGATGCAAATTAAAACCACCATGAGATACCACTTGACACCAGTCAGAATGGCCATCATAAACAAAGCAGCAAACAAGTGTTGGAGAGGATGTGGAGAAAAGGGAACCCTAGTGCACTGTTGGTGGGATTGTAGACTGGTGCAGCCACTGTGGAAAACAGTATGGAATTTCCTCAAAAAACTAAAAATGGAATTGCCTTTTGACCCAGCAATTCCACTGCTGGGATTATACCCTAAGAGCCCTGACACACCAATCCAAAAGAACCTATGCACCCCAATGTTCATAGCAGCACAATTTACAATAGCCAAATGCTGGAAGCAACCTAGGTGCCCATCAGTCAATGAGTGGATCAAAAAACTATGGTGCATTTACACAATGGAGTTCTACACAGCAGAGAGAAAGAAGGAGATCCTACCCTTTGCAACAGCATGGATGGAACTAGAGAGCGTTATTCTAAGTGAAATAAGCCAGGCAGTGAGGGAGAAATACCACATGATCTCATCTTTAACTGGAACCTAATCAACAAAAGAAAACAGCAAACAAAATACAACCAGAGACATTGAAATTAAGAACAATCTAACAATGGCCAGAGGGGAAGGGGGAGGGAACAGTGCGAGGAAGGGTTTCCAGGAAACACTATAAAGGACACATGGACATAACCAAGGGGGAGGATGGGAGCGAGGGAGGGGGGTGGGATTGGCTGGGGTGGGGGGAGAGTCGTGGGGGGAAAATGCAGACAACTGTAAATGAACAACAATAAAGTAATTTTTTTAAAAAAAAGAAAGAAAACCAATATTCGTGTGAATGGGGTTATCAAACCCCTTCCCTCAGCACAGTTTCAGAAAGGGGAAGGACATTATCCTATCCTGCGTGTACTCTGTGCTCTGGACGCCCAAGAGTTCTTAATTCTCCGAGACGCTAGAGCCCTCTGAGGACACATAGCAGTATCTGCCAGCTGCAAGGAGCTTTACAGTTTGTAACGCACGTTTTAATTTACTCTCGTTTTTCATCTTCACAGCAGTCTCATAAGGATTATTTTTATACCAGATTTCTACATGAAAAAATGGATTTTCGGAGAAATTAAGTGTCTTTCTCAGGGTTACACAGGACAAGACTCAAAACCAGATCTGATTCTAATTCTCATGTTCTGAGTCTGGCTTGCATATCTTAAAAATTTAAATAATCCTTCAAAGGGGGAGTGAAAAGAAGAAGGTAAGTGGAACTTGGACTAAAATCTCAAATAATCAAAACATGAGACCAGAGAATGGGATTTTTTAATCTTGTGTTGGACACTTACAATTCAAAGTGAATCGCACTGACTCTCCACAGCGCAAACAGTAATGCCAGAAAAACACTTGACTCTAATCAAAGGCCGACAGAGCACTGGGTGTTCTCAGTCATCTGACTCTACACTTAGCTTTTCTCTGTCTAATATGGAATTTTGTATGTTCTGAGGTGAACAGAGCACTATGAGACAGGCTATATTTTGACTCTAAAAATAGAATTTTTAAGCTAATTTTTATTAAGCAAAATTTCATCATTCACAGGCAGACAGAGCAGTGTAATGATCCCACATGTATCCATCACCCAGCTTCAACAATTATCCAGATTCTGCCATTCTTGAAGAGAAGGATGTTTTCAAAAACACCCTTTTAAATCATATAACAATGTATAAATTCAGAATTCCCCACTACAAATCTTAAAATATTTCCTGAATAAAGAAATGAATATGTACATTAACAAATAAATGTGTACGCACTCAGACACACATATTTTTAAGGGGAATGAATTGTTTCCCTGGTGGGGATGCATACAAAAAGCCTGCTTACAGCTCAAAAATGTGTGCGTTTTCACAATCTGTTTGATGGCAGGCACTAATGGTCAGAAAAAATAAAATTTAGTCCTTACAGTCTGTCCTGTCTTTGAGCAAAATGTGTGCCATTTACTTGGGAGCTATATAACAGATGTGGATTTAAAAGGAAGAGACCGGTTATAAAGCACTAGGGGAAGCTGGGCAGATGTCCCTGTTTTTAATGTGTTACTATGCGGGTCCAATTTATCTCACTGCCAGTGATCTAGGACTTCCTGAAACAGCTCCACATTATAGATCACCAAACCCTTTAAAAGTCTTACATTATAAAAGGAAAAGCATTCTTAAACTTGGCCATTAAGGCATACAGGACAGTGTCCTGGACACATGAAATCTGATAAATAAGATGGAAGGAGGGAAGTGTCTGAGGGGACCTCCATGCAAAGATACAAAATACAAAGGCATGTGTGGACAGGCCTTCACCCTTTGTGGGAGGGCAATTTCTAAGATCTCCTGTGGAAAAGAGCAGTAGATAGTTTAGATAGTTTATCACACCACATGCCTGAAACATCTTCAGTCTCATGAGGATGAAAAAGATTTGTGTTGTTGTTGTTTTGTTTGTTTTTTTTTTGCTCTCCCAGAGCTGTAGTTTCCTATGAACCCAGTAACTATCACACACGAAGGATTGTTTTGTGCCAAGCACCTTACTAAATCCTTTGTATATCAAGATTATCTCAATTTATATAACCCTTTGAGACAAGTGTTACTAATGGATTTCAGGGATAAGAAAGCTGAGATTTGGGTACAATTATTTGAAGCAGAAAGTGGCTGATCCGGGATCTCTACTTGGTTCTTGCTAATTACAAAGTCTCTTCTGGAACTTTCAAAAACAATGGAGTCAGTGTTATTAATACAATCCTTTTTAGGACAATATGGATCACCTTACTTGACTCTAGAAATTTAACCTGTGAGAAATAGTTGAATAAGTTTCCAAAGCAATATTCATATAGAGAGTCACTACAGTGTCATTTGCAGTATATAAAAAAAAAATGGCAGAGACTTCCAGTCAAGATGGAGGCATGGGTAAACATACCTCACCACCACACACAACTATAGCAAAAACTACAACTAGAGTACAAAACAAATATCACTTAGAATTGTCAGAAAATTGAGCTGTATGGAAGTGCAACAATCAAGGGTTTAAAGAAGCCACATTCATCCAGATGGGTAGGAGGGACAGAGATGCAGAGACACACAGAGAGGCACAAAAATAGGGAACAGGCAGTCCCACATCCACATGTGGTAGATAAAAATTGGGAGAAATACCTTGGGAGTGAGGGATCCCAGCTGCAGACCAGATCACCCAGCCCAGGGTTCCATCACCAGTAATAAAGTCCCCATAATTTCTGGCTGTAAAAACCAGTGGGGGTTGGGCCAGTGGAAAAAACTGAGATTATCAGAAGACTCCTCTTAAAGGCCCTGCAATGGACTTAAGACTTACGTAGACATACCTCTTCTGGGATTCAGCACCAAGGCAAAAGCTGGAAGGGCACCAGTGGCATAGGGGGAGAAATTGAAGTGACTAGCAACAGAGAGACTGCCGAGAGACAGCTTCCTCCTGGGCAAAGTTCCAGAGGCCAGGCAGCGTCATTGTTCCCTCTCCAAGGCCTCCCCCACACAGAGCCACAGAGTTGTAACACATGTTGCCTTGCCTTGGTGATTATCTAAGACTCTACTCTGTATAACTCACAGGTGCACTTTCCTACGTAGTCCACACTACTAAGACAGGGAGTCAAAGCAGCTCTACCTAATACACAGAAACAAGCACAGGGAGGCTGCCAAAATGAGGAGAAAAACAAACATGGCCCAAATGAAGGAAAAGAACTCCAGAAAAAGAACTAAATGAAATGAAGATAAGCAACCTATCAGACACAGAGTTCAAAACACTGGTTATCAGGATGCTCAAGGAACTCATTGGGTCCTTCAATGGCATAAAAAAAACCCAGGCAGAAATGAAGGTTATACTAAATGAAATAAAGAGAAATCTATAGGGAAACATCAGCGGAGGGGATGAAGGTGAGAATCAAATAAACAATTTGGAACATAAGGAATAAAAAAGCGTTCAAACAGAACAGCAAAAAGAGGAAAAAAATTTTTAAATGAGGATAGGCTAAGGAGCCTCTGGGCTCCATCTTCAAATGTATGAATATCTCAATCATAGGGGTGCCAGAAAGAGAAGAGGGAGAAATTGGAAATCTATTTCAAAAAATAGTGAAAGAAAATTTCCTTAATTTGGACAAGGAAATTGACATGCAAGTCCAGGAAGCACAAAAAGCACCGAACAAGATGAACCCAAAGAGGACCACACCAAAACACATCATAATTAAAATGCCAAGGTTAAAGATAAAGAGAGAATCTTAAAAGCAGCAAGAGAAAAGCAGATAGTTACCTACAAAGGAGTTCCCATAAGATTTCCAACTGATTTCTCAAAAGAAACTTTGTAGACAAGAAGGGACTGGCAAGAAGTATTCAAAGTGATGAAAAGCAAGGACCTACAACCTAGATTACTCTATCCAGCAAAGCTATCATTTAGAGTAGAAGGGCAGGTAAAGTACTTCCCAGACAAGGTAAAACTAAAGGAGTTCATCATCATCAAGCCATTATTATATGAAATGCTAAAGGGAATTATATAAGAACAAAAGATCAAAACTATGAACATTAAAATGGCAATAAATTCATAACAATCAACAATTAAATCTAAAAAGCAAACTAAGCTAACAACCAGAACAGAAACAGAATCATAGATATGGAGATCATTTGTAGGGTTATCAGCTAGGAGGGGGAAGGGAGAGAATGGGAGGAAAGTCCAAGTACAAATTGGTAGGTACAAAATAGACAGGGGGATGTGAAGAACAGTATAGGAAATGAAATAGCCAAAGAATTTATATGCATGACCCATGGACATGAACTAAGAGGGTGGAGTATTGCTGGAGGGAATGGGGGTACTGGGTAGAGGGGGCAAAGTGGAAAAACTGGAACAACTGTAATAGCACAATCAATAAAATATATTTTTAAAAAATGGCAACCACCAAAATGTCCATTGAGACCAAAAAAATTAATTTTGATAAATGTATAAACTGAAATAGTATATATCTGTCCAAGAGATTCAAGGTAAGGTACATACTTATATGTATAATCTCTATTTATTTTGAGGTGAAAAACAAATTATAGAAGAGTATTATAATAGAATTAGGCACATCTATGTGTGTGTGTTGAAAGATCACAGCAAATGTGCTAGTGGTTTGAGTCTCTTCAAATCAGTTAAATTTTTAAGCAATTATAGAACCAGAGAAAAAGGATACATTTTGAAACACTAAGTCCCCGCTCTTCTCCCCTCAAAAGTGAAACTCCACATGCAATCTGCCCAGTGCCTGACAGTGCTATCAGAAATATTTTGTAGGAGAGGAAGGGTTTCTTTACTCAGATTGTCACCTAATTTGCAAAATTAGGAGGCAGAAATAGATGCTCCCTCTCTGGGCTCCCAGGACACACTGAGTTATCTCACTGCCACAAACATTTGGGTTCCACATCTGTCACCCTGTACTTCACTCTGAGATCCTCAAGAACAGGACTCGCTTCCTTTATCTGGTGTGTGGCATATATTTAATATATGTTTACTGAGTGAAGGAAGGAAGAAGGAAAGAGGGAGGAAGGAAACAAGAAAGGAGGGAAGGGAGGAAAGAAGGAAAGGCTTTTACCTTCAAAAAGCTGGTGAAATATTCGGAGCCCACACCACAGAACTATGGCAGCCCAGGGTGAATCCATCAAAGCCTGAGCTAAAGGTGCCACAGGGTCATGACAAGGACATGGGCTGTGGGCTTAGACAATGGATGTAAATCCTGGATTTTTCATTTTGAAGTTTTGTGAGAAAGTCTTTTCGTCTCTGAGTTTTAGGCTCGCCATCTATAAAATGAATAGGATAATAATGATGTTTCAGGTTTGCTGTGAGGACAAAATTAGAGAAAACATGCATGATGCCAACACATAGTAGACATTTGATAAATATTTGTTGTCATAGTACACAGCTTGTTTGTTATTCTTGCTATGAGTGGATCATAGGAGTGCAAGAGTATGCATTGCCCTTTGATTCAGCAATTGGCCGTGTAAAAATTTACCCTATAAAAATACCTGCAAAAATGTGCAATTCTACATGAACAGAGTGAAAGACCGTTTGCAAGAGTGAAAAATCAGCAACAACCCAAATCAATAGGGAAATGGCTAAATAAATTATGATACATCCCTCTGGTGTTGTGTACTGCAGCTGTTAAAACGTAATTGATCTATGCACACTTCTATGACAAATGTACCAGATGCATGGATAAGTGAAAAATAAAACAAATTGCAGGGCAATATGAGCCCAGTTTTGTAAAAAATAGTAATAGTAATTTTTGTATACCCATATATAAAACCTGGGAAAGTGTGTTCAAAATTATTCTATCTGTGGTGATATGAGGGGCCTTTCCCTTTCTACTACATGCAGTGCCTTAGTATTGATATATTATAAATGAATATGCAGTATTTTGATAATTAAAAACATTATTGTTATATTTTTAAATCAAAGTTATTAATGGGAAGGAAGGTAAAATACAGAGCAAAGCATGACTTGGTTAGGGTCATAACCTATCCTTTCTGCTGATTTGAGTCCCAAGGCCCTTTGACCTTTAGCCAGAGAATTGGTTGTGCCCTATAACTCTGTTAGCTACCCTGATAGGTCTGACTGACTGTAAATGGGACAGGAGAATACCTGGAATAGGTTTCCCCCCCCTTTTCTTCAAAAGGTACAGAAGCCTACTTTATAGCCTGGCTGTGAAATAAGTAATTGGAAAAAGTATTGCCCCTTGGTTAAAGTAACCTCCAATGGGCAATAATTCCTCTAGATTGAACATTTTGTTACAATTGTCCACAGAAACTTAAAGAGGTTATTTCCTTGATCTGCAGGGCATTCATTTTCTACTATAAGCATCCCACAGTGTAATGTATATACCCTACATATAGAAGATTAATAGCATTTCTCTAATGCTTTTCCCCTGAACTTCTCAATATAACTGGTGTTCGTGGGAATTATTTGATCAGAATCACTTTTGAGCCTCAGCATTCAAGCATTCCTAGCTGTTCTTCCCTCTTATTTTCACTATTGTTGCCCATTCTTTCTTTAAAAAAAAAACACTCCTACTCACTTATATTTTTTTAAATGTAAATAAAAACTACGTGCCACCTACCAAATTGGAAACCACTGATGAAGTGGACAAAATGCAGGGTTGGTGAGGGCACGCTCAGGCACTGCTCTGAGTGTAAACCAGTACACTTCTTCCAGGAGCTAGTTTGGTAGTGTGCACCCAAATGGGCAGTGTGAATCCCGGCAACCAAGCCATCTTGTACAGAAGTCACAAGATGTGTACTTAGTACAAAAGGCAGATATAACCTGTCCTTCCCTAAGTATAGAACACATTTAAAACTGTAATATTCAGACAATAGAGCACGAGTGCTGATATATTTAACGGATGAAAGGATACTATAGTGCCCACCCCAAACCCATGCCTACTTGAAACTTCAGAATGTGACCTTATTTGTAAATAGGGCATTGGTAGCTGTCATTAAGTCTCAAGATGAAGCCATCCTGGGTTTAGAGTGGGGTGTAAATTCAATGATTGGTGTCTTTATTAAAAAAGAAGAGGACCCTGAGATACACACAGACACGCAGCAAAGAAGACCATGTGGCAACAAGTGCGGAGGCTGCCGTGATGCAGTTACAAGCCAAAGAACTCCAAGGATTCAGCAGCCGTGAGAAGCTAGAAGGGAGGCATGGAGCAGATTCTCCCGCAGAGCCTCCAGAAGGAACCTTGTCCACATTTTGATTTGACTCCTGATCTCCTAAATACGAGAAAATAAATTTATATTATTTTAAGCCACTTCATTTGCGATCATTTGTTATGGCAGCCCTAGGAAACTAATACAGATATGATGCCTGGAATTTGCTTTAAAATGACCAGTGATAAGGGAGGCTGGGGGAGGGTCAGAGGGAGGTATAGATAAGATAAAATTAGGAAATAAGTATATGTGGGTTATACAATATTTGGAATGATTTTTAATATATTTGAAAATTTTTATAATCAAAAGTTAAAAAGAAATACTATGCAGGTTTAAATTTATTGACATGGAACACTATCTGTGAACATCTTGTTGGATAGAATAAAATAGGTCACCAAACTTGCTGGTGTCTTATGTTTTATCCTCAGAAGAGATTCCTAGAAGATTATTCATCAAAATGTTATGCCTTATCACTTCTGGATAGTGTGATTTGAGTAGATTTCTTCATGTTTTTTGTTTGTTGGCACTTTTTACAGGAAGCATGATTATTACTTCAAAAATTAAGTTATTTTCAAGGATAGTAATAATAATTGTCCCCTTCAAATTACTCTATAACAAAATTTCCTTCCTTACTTCCAATGTGTCTGCTATAAGTCTGACATTTCCATTTTAAAGATGGGAGATCAGGGAAATAAGCTCTCTAAC
>VMDR010009364.1:0-33662 GCA_007922815.1 Macrotus californicus
AGGGGGAGGTTAAGAATAGTATAGGAGATGGAGAAGCAAAAGAACTTATATGTACGACCCACGGACATGAACTAAGGGAGGCAGGAATGTGGGTGGGAGGGGGTGTGCAGGGAAGAGGGGAATAAACGGGGGGAAACAGGACAACTGTAATAGCATAATCAATAAAATATATTTTAAAAATAAATAAATAAATAACAAAAAATTGATTTTCACAAATGGTTACATGAAATATTGTGTTTTCTTAAGGTATTTCATCTTGGATAAAGCTTAAATTAAGCTTCCTTATGGCAGCTGAGTGCATGATTAATTGTATTATAAGTCTATTTTTAGCCCACTAGTGCTTTGGCAGACAGGCTGTTAAAAATAGAAGCAGACCTCGTAGAGTACAGGAGCAGGGAGCTTTTCCTTACTGATGACTGAAAATGAAGCCAGTTCTCTGAGCCTAAATGATTGGAGGGAAGGTGGGTGCAGCTATGATCAGGTTAAAAGCCTCTGAGTTGTAATTTGGAAGCTAATGTACCATGTGTCACTGAGGCAGAAGATGAGGGACATAGCTCTAAAGAGAGTTCCCAGGAAATGCTCCAATACTGGGAGTTAAAGATTTGGGTGTTTGATCAGAGAAGTGTTTGATCAGGGAAAAAGTACATAGTTTTAAGAATCATTTGAATATATATTTGCCCTCAGAAGCTATGACTTGGCTCATTGATTGTTCTCCCTGTGGTTTCTCAAGCATACTGGATTAGAGGCCACCAAGCAGCACCAACTCAGACTGTCCCAGAAGAACGTGTGGAGCTGTTCACTTGAGTTACTGACACTCCTAAGCACTTATCTGGGTGATCATCACAGCCTTCTCTTTGAGCTGCTATTCCTGGACTGTGCCTTTCAGCCATGCAACAGTGGTTGGACTTGGAGTCACCCAGACAAGGGTTCCAGATCTGATTCTCCCACTTTCATCCACAAGCGGGGATTATACAATAATAAATTACCTCCATCAGAGGCAGGTGGTAAGAATTCAATGATATAATGCCCGGTGCTCAGTTTCTCAGTACTCCCTGGAAGTGATAGTGTGAGTTCAGGTGCTAACATCACCAAGAAGGTATTAGCTTTCTTCCATTCCCTTCTATTCTACAACCTCTTCCCCATCCTCTCTTCTTTCTCAGGGACACTGTGAGACCTCCTTCATTCGCTGTCTGTTCAAGGCTCTTCATTCTGGCTGCTTGCCAAGCATATTCTTCGCAGAAATGCCCTGTGACCCTAAAGTTCTGGTCAGTCCTCTCTACCCCAGTATTCTCCCAGTGTGGTTCATGAGCCACCTGCGTCCGAATGATCTGGACCTATGAAGTTGGAAGTTCTGGGACTGGAACCTAGAAATCTGCATTTTAATGAGTTTCTTATGTGAAACTTATGCATGATAAAGCTTGAGAATATCTGCCAAATTTAAGTGAGTTTTTTTAAAGGAGAGAGAATGTACACAAATTGATCTCAACCAGCTGTTAAGGAGGGAAATTACATGATTATCTGATTAAAGTAATTCACACTGAACTGTGAAGAACAAATAAACTCCCCTTTTAGGAGAATTTGCATTCTGACATTTTGCAAGCCTTAATGAATTTCTAATTAGTGAAAAGTGTGGGATGGATGTTTAAAGAAAAACTAACCTTGCCTGTGACCAGTGCCTCGAGGAAATCTTTATATGCACATCAAAGGAAGAGTGTGTTACTTAGCAGCCGGTTCCTCCTGCCCAAGCCACCTGAAATTCAGCCCCAAGCCTGCTGACTGATGGAGAGGAGGGAAGAGAAGGGAGAGAAGTTGAAGGCAAAAGAGGAAGAATAGGAAATTGAGGAAAGGTTAACAGAGTGAGGTAGGGGGAGGGGGAGATGGGAAGGAAGGAGAAACCTTTCAAATATCCTCACCTCCACAGCATTCAGTGCTCCAAGCTTGTCCAAGTGCAGAATAAACTGATGGAAAAAGGGCCCAGCTGCTATTTTTTTTCACTATCCCAGAGACCATCACAATGGGAACTTCTATTTTATTTGCTATGCAGTTTAATTCTTTCATATGAAACTCCAAAGAGGAGGTAGCCCTCTTGTTTCTCTTTGCTGCTCCCAGACCACTTCTCCCTTTACTAAAGGCAAACAGGGCATAGGCCCAGTCCTTGGGCTTCCCTCTTACAGCCCCAAGTGAATTCTTCCAGTCTCACCATTTTAAATAGCAGCTGTACAACTGATGGATCCAGCTCCAACCTCTCCCTTGCACTGGAGACCCTTATGTCTAATGCCTGTGCTTTCTCACCCCCTAGATGTCTAACACGCAGCTCAAATTTTAGCATGCAGAAAACTAAACTGATTTTCCTCCAAAATAATCTATTTCCCCCCCAGTGTTTACAATCCAAATAAATAGCACCCTACTCACCCAAATGGATCAAAAACTGCAGTCATCCATGAGTCTCTCCCTCTCTCTCACGTGGGTGTGTGCGCACACACACACACACACACACACACACCCTTCATCCAACCTATTACAAAATCCTGCTGGCTCTACCTTAAGAATACATCTTTAATCTGACTGCCTGTCACCACCTCCACCACCACCAGCCTTGTATGAGACAGCCAGACCCCTTCATTGTCTCCTAACAGTAGCCCCTGCTTCCACTCTACCCCTACAATCTCATTGCCATATACAACATAGCCGAACCTTTTATTATATAATTCTCATGACCTCCCTCCCCTTCAATGACTTCCTACTGCATTAAAAATAAAAACACCTTGCCCTGGTTCAAGGGCCCTACAGGACTTGCTGCCCTATCTCCTGCCTCCAGATACCCTGGTTTTCCTGCTGTTTCTCTTGTGTTTCCCTCTGCCGATGCCTCCACCTGGAGGATGGCGATCCCAGATACCATGTTCCCTCACTTCATGCACAGAAACCATCCCTGATCCCCTGCCCCAAATTAGCAACTCTCCTCTTACCCCAATTATTTAAAGCACTTAAAACTTAAAGAAACTATTTATTTGTTTATTGTCTATCTCCCCATTTGAATGTCAGCTCTGTGAGAGTTGGGACTTACTGTCTTTTGTCCATCACTATATCCCTAGGGCCTAGAACAGGGCCTGATACATCAGATATGCACAATTGTTATTTGTTGAATTGAAGCAAAACTAAGCAGAAGTAGGAATGTAAATAAGGATGGCTACTGATCAGTGGTTTCAAGGTAACATCAAAGGTCTTATTTATTAGGAGAGTTGGGGCAAAGAATGAAGTAACTGGTTCCTCTTCCCCCACCCCCGCCCCCACCTTATGTTATTTTATGGTGGCTACTCAAAGATAAGGAACGTCCTTATTTCATTCCCTATTTCAATAAAAGGTCATTTCTGTAGCTCTGGACCTCCTCTTTGCACACATAGAAAATCTCATCTTTATTCCATATTCTAAGCCCTCAAAAATTGCATATTCACAATTACCAAATCACAAACTCAGCTTTTACCCACTTACTGTACATAAAACAGAGCTAATGAGATTAGGCAATAGGAAAGCTCTTCTATTGCAAAATCATACTAATGGAATTCCCCCAGGGTCTAAGCTGATTTCTCTCTGAAAGTTAAGCTCATTCCAGAAATCACAATAAAACCCTTTCAAGCCTCCCTGGTCTCAGGAGTCAGGGGAAGGGAAACCTGACATGCAGCTTCATAGAGCAGCTTACAGCTCTCAGCATTTAACTATGAATCTGAGAATCTGCTTTATAACTTTCTTCCTGTGTCTTAAAGAAATCCATAGGGTTTTCTCTTTCCAAAGTGTGTTATGCTGACAGCCATTTCCCCATAAATGGTACACACAAAGATGGGCATCGACTTCCACCAGTGGTATATCAGCATCAGCTCCACGGAGCACAGCAAAAAGCAAAAATTATTCCTTTGTGGCAAATAGCTGAAGTGAAAAGAAGGTGACCATCTAACTTATTCTATAAGCATATTAGCTTAGCTTGGGGTTCCCCATAGCCAGATCCTGAAACAATGAATCAAGTGTAAGTAGTTTGTTTAAGAAGAGATCCTAGGAAACACTGGCAGGGGATGAGAAAGCAAGACAGGAAAGGGAGGGTAGCCATAAAGTATGTGTGACCAAGCAATCACTACCTGGGTAACTGAAGCTCAATCCTGCCTGAGAAACCTGTGGGTCCAGGGACAAGGGAGGTGATATTTATGCATTCTTTTTCATCAGTCATTGACTGAGGACTGCTGGGGATAAGGACCATTAATTCCCTGCCACTTCCAGTCTGCCCTGCAGGTAAGCAGAGAGGGCTCTGGTGTCCAGAGAAAGTCCTCTGGTGCAGGGGCTGAATTGGTAAAGCCCAAGGGAAAATGGCAGAGAACCGACAGCCTTTGCTATGAGTACTGACTTTTCCAAAAAGCATTTCCTAAAAAATGAATGTTCTCCCATAACATCTTCTGTATGACTAAAACTTAGCAGGACAACTATGGAGAGTTTTCAATGACGACTGAAATCTTGGAGAGGTGTTTGGAAGCAGGTCATCTTGGCTCAGATGGAGTGGACTGGATCTATGGGTGGGGCTTCCTGGGTTGGGCTTCGGTTTTGTTTGTGACAACCCTCAACAGTCTGGGAGTCAGAACAAGTTACGAAAAAGAGCAGATCTGGTGAACCTGACTGGAGAAAGCATCCCTGGATTTCCCTTGGGAAGCTGGCACCTCCCTGGGGTGTCATCAGAAAAGCAGCCACCTGCTGTGCAGTACCCTCCTTCACAGAGCCAGAGTGGCCAAATGTCACAGCAAAGAGACATTGAGGGTCTACCTTGACCAATCATTCCACTGGGTCATGGGGATCCAGAGATGAAACACCTCGTTCTTATCATTGATGCTCACACAATGCCAATAGGGAAGATACCCTTGTAAATAGATACATGATACTCCAGTGCCATCATAGCTATATGTGTGAACAAAGTGCGAACAGTCATGTGTAGGAATGTAGAACACAGAAGCCTTAAACTACCCTTGATAATGTTTAAAATGTATTTTCAAAGGACATGGATATTTAGGATAAGTCTACATTTTCTGGGAAGAGGAAAAAGGTAGGTTCTTCTCTAAATTGATTTTACTGATTAATCTCCTGAAAATCACCATGTTGACTTTTTTAAAGTCAAGTTTATGTCAGAAGGCCAGAAATAAAAATGCAGGAAGAAAAAGAACGATTACATGACAGCTTCACCTCAAATAGAAATGACATGAGTCTGAATAAAGTCAGAAAGGTAACAAGAAAAAGAGGCAAAGGTATTCATATTATTTAAACTCATAAAGGCAACCAACTCAAAAGGGGAGAGAAAAATGAGTAATGGAGGCAAATCTTCACTTTTCTAGAGGAGATTCAATAGGTAGTATCTAAACCTAATAAATAAATAGAGGAATAGTAACATATTACTTTGACTATTGAAGTAGCTACTGTAATAAAACTGGAAACTACTAATAGAGATTGTCTCCAGGGAGTAAGACTGGGCATGAGAAGAGATGAAGTAAGGTGGCACTTTTCATCACAAGATCATCTATATTTTTTTATTCTAAAACAAAAGTCTTATTGATTTTTAGAAAGAGAGAAGAAGAGGGAGAGAGAGAGAGAGATATCAGTTTGTTGTTCCACCCAGTCATGCATTCATTGGTTGATTCTTGTATGTGCCCTGGCCGGGAATCAAACCCACCACCGTAGTGTATCAGGATACTACTCTAACCAACTGAACTACCTGGCCAGGGCTATGATTTGATTTTTTTTAACAATATACACATATTGCCTTCATAAAATAAAAAATTTAAAATTCAAGCTGCTACACTCTACACTCTAAGTTCAATCAGTTTTTCCTACTAAGGAGCAACTCTAATAATATTTCATAGAGGTGTTCCTTCCTTCTCTCTTCTCTCATTCAATCTTTGGGATCAGGAAACAACTAAGGAGATATTTTACAGATCAGCAGAATAGTGCTGAAAACTTTCCTCTACCCCACCCCTGCAGAGCAGACCAAGACACTAAGGAAAGTGCTAAGTGGTCACTAGGTCACTAGACATGTTCATCTTTTTAATTTGTGCTCCATCCCTCCCTTCCCCACACTTCAGCTCCCTATGGAGCTCAGAAAAAATTTTCCAATAGCCCTGCCCCAGACATCCTGGCTTGATGTTCATGTATGGGGGCTGAAACTAAGCCCCTAAATTGAGTGTTTGTCCCCTTACAACTAACAGTCCCTTCCCCTCAGGGGGATCTGAATACTTGCCTGGAGAAAACCTGTGTCCGCAGCTAGAATAAACTGCTAGCAGGAAGGAAAAGATTTCAGGCAGAGGCTGCCGAAGGAACAGCAGGGAAGCCAGGCTCTGCCAAAACCACCTTCAGCAGCCACGCAGGTCTAGGTTGAGGAGTGCCTTCACACTTGGTTCCTTTGTCTGGTTGTTTACCTGCAACAGAGATTGAGTGCAGCTCCCTGGAAGGCTGTGGGGTTGCTGCTAGTGTTTCCCTGCCTTTTGGGAGATGAGAGCAGAGGGGATGTGGTGCCAGGAAGGTTGCCAGCAGTGCCTGTTTGCCACACACTCTGTCTGCTGAGGACCAAAATAGGTGATCATTGAATGTTTGTTTAATTTTCTTTTAATGTCCAAGTAGATCTTTTCTATTTCTACCATGGCTACTGAAGCACCTATGCAGCTGCCAGGACAAATCTGTTCAGCCTTCCTGCTGATCTGGGTGCCTTGTCTACTTGCACCCCAACTTTCTCTCATATCAGAGACATCCAGTTGCCAAAAACAGTCTGTTTTGAACAGTCCCTGAATTGACATTGTCTTGTATTGTCCAAGAACCATTCCTCTGAATCATGAATAAAATCATCAAAACCACATGGGAGGTTGGGAAGTCTTTCTAAGGATCAGAAATCTGTTCCCCATATGTGGAAGAATGCCCCAGTACAGTGAACAAGCAATGGATAAGGAAGAAATGGCATGTGTTCTGGGGAAGCATCATTCAGACCTCCTATCTGAGACAGCCACCAAAGGCAACAATGATGAAGAAAAAGGACATGGTATAGACAGGCTGACCAGAAGCATCTGTTGGAGGCAGCTCTCACAGTGACTTAGCTCCTGCCCTGCTCTGCCTTGATTCTAGGACTGACTGGACCCTCTGAATCACCTTGAACACAAGTTAACCCTGCTACCAAGAATGTAAGAAAAAGAATTGGAAGTTATTCTTTTCCATTGCTATGATTTCATCCAGTCCTTATGAGAGTGCTCATCTTTTGCAGTATCTTGCATATCATCTCACTTTTCAGTGTTTATTCAACTAGAATGTATTGAATAATATATTAAGGAGTGCATTGAGTATATGTGGAGGTGGCAAAAAGGATGCTTAGAAATACCCACAGGGCTATCACTTTGGTGTGCTCAGTCTTCAGACCATCTCCTAGTCACCACCTTAGAGATACAAACATAAATCCATGAAGACGTTGAAGATGGTAGAATGTTTAATTTCATTTTCTTCCCATGGCATTAATTTTCATACTGATAATAACCCATTTCTTCTAATTATTAAAATAATGCATGCTCACTTCACTGAAAAAAAAAAGAAAAAACAGGTAATACAGAAAGTGACAAACATCCTAAATCTATCATTGAAAGTTTAGTTAGCATATTATGGGGTAGATCCTGCCATGTCTTTTCTATATTTCATTTTCAAAAATAGGATCGCACCCTACATGCTATTTAATAACCTGCTTTCTTCATTTAATATGGCATGAATGTCACTCATTTAATATAGATCCACAGTTATTTAAGTAGCTTTATGAAAGTACCACAATTTCTTTATTCAATCTCTTATTTGAGGTGTTAAGTTTACTTTTAGTTTTTTGCTATGATAAAAAATTTTATTTGTATAACTTTGTTCTATTGGTATCGTAGTATATTCAGAGCATTTTTACAAACATTGGTTAAATGCCATTCAATGCACTTCAAGCTCACATCCAGGTATTAACTGAGACTCCAGTCTCATCTGTGTAGAGCAGAGAAAGGAAGAGTGACAAGTAAAACTATACCTCCAAAACTAGATTTGTCTGGGGGAGTAGAATGTTCAAGGAAATAGCAGAGCAGCATCTTGTTTGTCTTTACAATTTGTTGTCCTACGAGACACTACTCATCATAATCCTTGAATTCGTTTTCTCATTGGTAAAACGGAATTAATGATATTACCTGCCACTTAGGGGAATTTGTGGCGATTGAACAATGTAAGGTATGTATGGTACTTGGCACAATGACTGGCATAGTTAGTGCTCAGAAAAGGTCACTATTATAACCATAGAGAAACCTTAAATCCCTGCCAGTAGGCTTAAGGGAAACAAGGACCTCAGTGATTTCAACATTTTGGGGAAATATCCTTGACTTAACTGAGGGTATGACCACATCCATAAAACAACATACAATCCTTTCTCAGGGCTAAGTCTATCTGTCGTCACCTTCCCTCGTTCTTCCAGCCAAAGACTTTCCTAAAATGGAGCTGTATTTCCAGCACTCGGATGTCATCGTTGGTGCCTACAAAACCCTCGAGAGTTATTTAAAATGCTTAATTCCAATAAACAATAAGAAACTATATGGATTTCTTACCTTATTTGTCTAAATAGGAAAAACTTCATAGGGAGATTTCAGAAACTGCTTTTCTCAATTCTACTCTCTTTCATCTCCTCTGTGTCTCTCCCTGGGGAAGAAGAGTATTAAATGCTAACCTTGATTCCTCCATCAACCCTATAAAATAGGTGTTATGTCCATCTTGCAGGTGAGAAATCCAAGGCTATGGTACCTAAAATGACTTGGCCACATCTAGGAAGTAGCCAACCTGGGATTGAACCTTTACTCTGATTTCAAAGCCCAGGTGCTAACAATCTTAAAGTTGAATATAAACAAAAATTACCTGGGGATCTTGATACTATTCACTAAGTCCAGCTGGGATCTTGGGTTCTACATATTCCCAAATACACTGGTGACTGAGATGCAAGAAGATCCAGGGTCCACAACTGGAGAACTGTCCTTGACTACACAGCATTTACAAAGCCCAGTTTCAAAGGCAGACTTCTCTGAGGCCATAGGCTTTTCTTCTCCTAGTCATAAATAAATAGCTTTACTGAAATTTCAATCACCTTAGGATGGAGCCATGTTTATATTATATTTTGGATATTTGCTGACTTACAAAATGGGTCTCAGACAAGAATTGGGATACAGCTGCTTTGGGGTAATTTTCTTTATCTGTTGAAATCTTTTTTAGCATCTCTCCAGAAAAGAGTCAAATCATTGCAGCGATCTTTCCTTCTCTGAAATCCTCATGATCTATCCTCTCTAGACCATCTTATCTTAACCTCTAGGACCCAGTTGGCTTTCCTACTTTAACACCAGTTTCTAATGCTTTCCTTCAGTGTGAGGAATGTTATAAATGGAAGATTTGTGATATTGCATAGAGAAGGCAGCCTCAGTACAGCAGCAATAGTTTTCAAACTAGATTCCACAGGTGCCTGGAGCTGCACAGGTGCAGTATAGACGAGGGTAGGGGAAGGGAGGAAAGCCACGGCAGGGTGGGTTTCTGCACTTAATTCTCTTTCATATGTAGAAATGGAATTCCTAAAAGATTCACTTGAAAAAAGTTTTTCACTGGAAAATAAAACTGAAAAACCAGTGGAGACATCAGTGTAGGTCTGAAGTATTCTAAGTCTTCAGCTAACTAGCCACATGGCTTGCAGAATAAAAGAAGAAAAAAAAAAGGTTGGTTTTGTTGATACTGTCTTTGTCTACTAGGGTTGCCATAACAAAATACCACAGACTAGGTGACTTAAATAAGACAAATATATTTTCTCACAGTTCTAGAGAGAGAAGCCCAAGATCTCCTTGGCTTACAGATAGCTCTCTTCTTGCTGTGTCCTCACATGGCCTTTTTTCTATATCTGCATGTCCCTGGGGTCACTTTCTCTTTCTATAAGGACACTAGTCCTGTTAGATTAGGGCCCACCCTTATGGCTTCATTTAACACTAATTACCTCTTCAAAATCCCTACCTCCAAATGCAGTTGCATGTGAATTTGGGGGGATATGATTCAGTCCATAACAATGTCTGTCTCCTTTCAAGAAACACCAGAGGTTTGTTAAACATCTACTATGTGCTGGGCCCTGCTTCAGGTGTTTGGGACAGAAAGGCTTACCAGAAGTGGCCTTTGCTCCCCAGGAGTTCACTGTCTAGAAGGAATAGGCAGGCTCCAATAAGGGATGACTGGGGCAAATGGGGACCCAAAAGAGAAGGAAGCATTCTGGAAATTCCTTTCAGGGAAGTGACTTAGATGAGGTTTGAAGTATGCGACTAGAGAACTGGAGGAAGGGCATTTCCTGCAGAAGGGGAACAGTCCTGGGAGGTTCATTGTGAGACCCGCAGGTCACATTCAGGAGTCCAGAGACAGTCTGGAGCAGGGAACCCCTGAGGAGAAGCTGGAGTCATGAAGCAAGAAGGCCACAGAAGGCCTTGTAGGCACTGCTGTGTAACTGGACTTAGTTGGCAGAGAGTTGCTTCTAAATACTTTTAAGCCAAAGAACAAACTATACCCTTCTGCATTTTAAAAAGCCCTAGAATTCTTCAGTTCAGCCTGTCTCTGATGTTGGGATTGTTGAGAAGAATTTCTTGGTACCTGCACATTCTTCCAGCAGTGCACCACAAATTTCCTTTTTGCTCCAGAAGGCTCAGCACTTGATGGGGTGCATAAGCGATAATAGGCTGTCCTAAGGAAAAAATTTCAGCTTCCTGTAAAAGCTTGCAGGTGGCTACCACAGCTCTCAAGCAGGCTGACCACCCATGGGAAGTATGATCTAGTTTCTTTGACAAGTATGTCATGAGTTTTGGGATGTCACTAAGCATGTGGATGAGGATTTCTAGGGCAACACCCTGCCTCTCATGAACATATGAAATAGAAATAAAAGGGCCTTCATGAAAGGGCTTTAGTAGGTTTGGAAGCCCCAGGGCTGGTGCAGTCTCGGAGCCTCTTCATTTGCCTTATCCAATACCAGCCTCTGCTTATCCCCTGTAAGCAAAATGTCTAGTAAGTTTTATATGTCTGCCCAGTTGGGATGGTGGATGGCAAAAATTGATACAACTAAACCAGAAACTTGAGTAGGGTCATCCCTATAAGAAGGATTTAAGCTTTTTCAGTTTAACACATCTGATACAGAAAATGGAATATGTGCCCACTAATATCTAGCGGGCTGGCCCTCTGCCCCTACTCCCACTGGAAGTCTTGGCAGAGTATTGCCCTACTGTGATAGGGGCTTGTCCTCCACCAAATTTGGTTCCCTGATGGGTTTGGGATGGAGAGACGAATTCAGCCTCATTTCCCCCAGCTCCCTCAGCAGAGTAAGAATGAAGATCCCCCAGGGCTGCAGGAGCCGTGGGAACCTTGACCATGCTCACCGCAGCCATAATATCTAGATCTTCCTGGTCCCTCTCCACTGAGCTTCTGCTATCTGCCACAGGTAAATTCCCTTTTCTCTGGGCCATTAGTCTATTTCCTTTTAATCCTGCATCTTTATTATGTAAACCCAAAAGCATGTATGTAAGGAATTTCAACCCAATTCTCTGATCTTTGGCAAAACAACTCTAATTGCAGTATAGTATAGTAACTTAAAGACCCATTCAGAGGCCAGCACTCTCCTGAGTCCAGGTTATACATAAGCCAAATGGGTATTACAATAAAAAAATTTTCTTTTTTAGTCACAAGTTTATAAGCATAGGTTGACCAATTGGCCAAAACTTGCCCCAAAGGCTGTTTCCCAGAATGGAGGCTTTTCTCCCCATTCAACCAAACAGAGCTCTGTAAGATCACACAAAACAAACCAGAAAGTACCTTAATTCCTGACAACCTATCTAAGTCATGACCCAGGTCTGTAACCCTAAACCAGAAAGTTCAGCAATTCAATCAAAAAATGAAGATGACGGAGTGCCAAGAGTCAGAGAAAGAGCGCCCCAAAGTAAAATCACTTGACAGCTGCTAAGGAGTCTTCAAATTCACACCCCAGGGCAGGCAACGGTTGTCCAGGCAGCCAAGAGGATGTCTCACCAAATACTCTGACTTACCAGAAGCGCTAAAGTCTGTCCCATTGGAGTCACCAGAATATGAAATGGGAAAAGACAGCATTCATTCAGCCTGTCACCACCAGAACCAATAAGTAGAGACAGGGATTGAATTTATGAGTTCTTTATCTAGATGGTCAGTGATCTGAGAAGACAGCACGTTGTGTACACTGAAAGACTGACTGTCTTACATTTCATTTCAAGCCAGACTTTTTTATAAGGAGGAAAAAATGTAAGTAAAGGGTTTGGAATTCAGGAAAAAAGTCAATCAGATAAAAGCTGCAGTCCAGCAAAAACCCTATCATCCTTTCATCCGTTGACCAGTGATTCTTTATCTGTGTCCTGTGCAGGGTGTCTGTCCCTGGAATTCAATGGCTCAGATACCATCTTGATTGCTTGCAGTCCTCCTGGAGCACAAAGGTGGAATTGCCTGTGGTCTCCTAGAGTCAGGGTGGGCCATATCTTTAGTTCCTGAAACAATAGCTTTTTACATGCATTCATTACTAAGCTTATTGATTATTACCTAAAACTAAAATTTTCCATTCTTGAGTTCCCCCATCAGTAGGAGGAGAAAGAGAGAAGAGGGAAGATAATACAAAGGATTGGTTTCTCTCTTATTGTTTTTAATTTTTTTGTGATGGTTGTAATATACCTTATTTTTAATGTATTTTATTGATTATGTTATTACAGTTGTCCCAATTTTTTCCTTTTATTCCCCTCCACCTTGTACCCCCCTCCCACCAGCACTCCCCCCCTTTAGTACATGTCCATAGATTGTACATATCTGTTCTTTGGCTTCTATATTTCCTATACTATTCTTAACTTCTCCCTGTCTATTTTGTACCTACCATTTATGCTTCTTATTCCTTATACATTTTCCCCCATTCTCCCTCCTCCCCACTGATAACTCTCCATATGATCTCCATTTCTGTAATTCTGTCCCTGTTTAGTTCTTTCCTTGGTTTGTTTTTGGTTTTGTTTAGGTTAGTTGTTGATCAGTGTTTGTTGTCATTTCACTGTTCATATTTTTCATCATCTTCTTTTTCTTAGATAAGTCCCTTTAACATTTCATATAATAAGGGCTTGGTGATGATGAACTTCTTTAATTTTACCTTGTCTGGGAAGCACTTTATCAGCCCTTCCATTCTAAACAATAGCTTTGCTGAATAGAGTAATCTTGGATGTAGGTCCTTGCCTTTCATGACTTTGAATACTTCTTTCCAGCCCTTTCTTGCCTACAAGGTTTCTTTGAGAAAACAGCTGGTAGTCTTATGGGTACTCCTTTGTAAGTAACTGTCTCCTTTTCTCTTGCTGCTTTTAAGATTGTCTCCTTATCTTTAATCTTAGCTAATGTAATTATGATGTGCCTTAGTGTGTGCTTCCTTGGGTCTTTGGGACTCTGAGCTTCCTGAACTTCCTGGGAGTCTGTTTTCTTTGCCAGACTGGGGAAATTCTCCTTCCTTATTTTTTCAAATAAATTTTCAATTTCTTGCTTTTTCTCTTCTCCTTCTAGCACCCCTATGATTCAAGTGTTAAGAGTACTTAAAGTTGTTCCATAGGTTCCTAAGCCTCTCCTCATTTTTTCGAATTCTTGTTTCTTCATTCTGTTCTGGTTGAATGTTTCTTTCTTCCTTCTGCTCCAATTCGTTGATTTGAGTCCCAGTTTCCTTCCCTTCACTGTTGGTTCCCTATATGTTTTCCTTTATTTCACTCTTCAGAGCCTTCACTTTTTCCTCTATTTTGTGACCATACTCAACCATTTCTGTGAGCATCCTGATTACCAGTGTTTTGAACTCTGCATCTGATAGGTTGCCTACCTCTTCATTGATTAATTCTATTTTTGGAGCTTTGATCTGTTCTTTCATTTAGGCCAGATTTTTTTTTTTTTTTTTTTTTTTTTTTGTCACAGCCCACCTGTTATGTTCTAAGGGGCAGAGCCTTAGGTATTCGCCAAGGTAGGGCAACCCACGTTGTTGCATTGTGGTGCTGTATGTGTGGGCGGGGTCTGAGAAGGAACAATGTGGCTTGCTTGGCTCTCTGCTGGCTTTCAGTCACTTCCTCTAATGCCCACAAGTAAATTGGGCCCTTCTGGTGCTGATTCCTGGGTGGGTGAGTTTGTGTACATTCTAGGACCCTGAGGGTCTCTCCAACAAATTCTTCTGTGAGGCTAGGAGTTTCTCCCACTGCTGCAACCCCCATAGTTTTTACAGCCAGAGGTTTTGAGGCTGTATTTCCCTGGGCTGTAACCCTGGGTTCCATAGTCTGTCTCACTCCCCAGTTGTCCCTCCCAGTTTATCCACACATAAATGTGGTACCACCCAGTCCTCCAGTTGCTGCCTTGCTGTGCATCCTCTCCACCCCAGCTGCCTGTCTCCACTCCTTCTACTAGTCTGAATAAATGTTTCTTCTTTCACTTCTTGGTTGTCAGAATTTCATACAGTTTGATTTTCTGGTAGTTCTGGTTATTTTTTGTTTTTAAATTTGTTGTTCTTCTTTTGATTCTGTGAGGAAGCAAAGTGTATCTACCTGCACGTCCCTCTTGGCTGGAAGTCCAAAGGTTTGTGTTTTTTTTAAAAAAGAAAAAGAATCTAGTGGAAGAAAAGAAATGTATTATGATTATCTTAGGTTGTATATTTTTTTATTTCCCAGATACCTCTCTATGTATTTTTTAAAGACTTTACTTATTTTTAGAGAGAGGAAAAGGGAGAGAGAAAGGGAGGGAGAAACATCAATGCATGGTTGCCTCCCACACACCCCTCACTGGGGATCTGGCCTGCAACCCAGGCATGTGCCCTGACCAGAAATCAAACCAGCAACCCTTTGGTTTGCAGGCCAGCGCTCAATCTACTGAGCCACATCAGCCAGGGCCTTCTCTATGTATTTATACTCCTCCAAAAATTATTGTTGCAACCAAGGAATAACACCTCTATCTATGGACCCAGGATGAGACAACCCATGCCCCACCTCTGCTCCCTCTGCCTAGCTCCTTAATGGAAATGGAGAGAATTGGAAGTTCCCAAAAGTCCACATTGAGCTTGCAGGTCATTGAGTACCTCTACCAGACTTTTGAGATTTGCATTGCCAGGTTTTTCATAGACTTTTGTGCCTGGTTTTGTTTCATTTATTCAACAAAGAACTTTTAAGCACCTCATTAAGTTGGGAATACAAAGTTGAACTGTCTGCCTCTGGGAGCTCAGTCCAGTGCCTTGCTTCTCAGAGTGTGGTAATGGCAGTGGTAACAGCAGCACCTGGGATGTTGTTAGAAATGCAAGTTCTCAGGCTTCACCCCAGACCTACTGAATCAAAATCTGCATTTTAAACATGATCCCCAAATGACTGTTAAATATATTGAAGTTTGAGAAGCACTGGCTTAGTGGAATACTGGGAAAGGGAGATCATCTCTATTTACTCTTCCATTTGTTTAGCAAGTACTTCCTGATCCCCTGTCATAGATCAGGCTCTGAGATAGAAGCTGGGGGTGTACTGTGAGCAAATAAGAGGAGGTCCTAACAGCCCAAAACTCACATTCTGAATGGGGAGAGGAAGAGAAATCAAGAAAATACGTGAGATAGTTACAGATCATGAGTACTGTTATGAAGCAAATAAACTGTTATGTGATCAAAAGAAGCCAAAATGAACTGTGACAGGTAAGGTGGTGGAAGTCTTTGGGAGTAATTTATTTCTATTTTATATCTTGCTTTCTGTTCTAAAAGTGTAAACCCAGATGCTGATTTTACCTGAAAAAAGCCTGTGATTATAATACTTGATTCTTCTTTCTTTTCTCCCAACTCCCCATCCCTCTACCTCAGCAGCTGACACTGAACTCTAGATGCCACCAAGCAGGCAGTCACATGCATTAGTTCGGGCATAACTAAGTATCTGGATACAAACTAACTTATAACACTCAGAAAGAAATACAGATGTTGTCCTGACTGGTGTGACTCAGTGGGTTGGAAGGTCAAACTGAAAGGTCACTAGTTCAATTCCCAGTCAGGAAACATGCCTGGGTTAGGGATCAGGTCCCCAGCTCAGGGGTGTGTGAGAGGCAACTAATCAATTTTTCTCTTGCACAATGATGTTTTTCTCCCTCACTTTCTCTTTCCCTTCCCCTCTCTCTAAAAATAAAAAAATAAAAACAAAATTAAAAATAAAGAAGTACTGATGTTGCTTTCCTGGTTCGGGTAAGAATGTAGTAGAGAATATAGAAGGGCAGAGGGCAGTCATAGATTCCTACAGAGTAGTCTTCCTGCAGTACCGTAGTCCAGCCAAGAGTGTGCAGACAACAGTGATGAATGGGAGCATGGCATGCAAGTAAATATGAGCAATGGGAATGGACCCTAGTATTCACTCAACCCACTGGTCAGTCACACAACCAACAACTCAGATTCTAGAACGACCTATAAAGCTCATGTTAATCAACCTGCAGCCAAAAATCAGTGTTAGACCTTAATTCAGCCCAAAAGTACATTTGAGCATGCATTTATTTCAGCACAAATCCAAACCCCCTACAGTTAAACCATATGAGGGACAAACCAACAGTTACCCAAAGAGAGAATATGTTTAGATCAGTAAGTGAAGGCTGGGGGTTCAGGTATGTCAGGAAGGAAAAATCAAGTCAAAGATGGAGGCTCACTTTCTGACCAGCCACACACGTTATTACAGCATATTTAATACAACGATTCTAAACCACAGCAAGGGAAAGGGCATTTGCACTCTGCTCCAGTTATCTATTGCTATATAACAAACTATCCCAAAACTTAATGACTTATAACTTTGTAAAGTTATGTTTAAAAAAATCTCATACCAATTAGGATGGCCACTATCAAAAAAGAAAAGAAAATAACAAGTGGTGGAGAGATATGAAAAACTTGGAACCCTTGTTCTCTGTGAGTATAATTATAAAAATGGTGCAATAGAAAATATTATGGAGGCTCCTCAAAAAATTAAATATAGAACTACTATATGATTCAGCAATTCCACTTCTGGGTATCTATCCAAAAGAATTGAAAGCAGGGTCTTGAACAGATATTTGAACACCCATATTCATAATAGCACTATTCACAATAACTAAGAGGCAGAAGCAACCCAAATGTCCATTGATGGGTGACTGGATAAATAAAATGTGTTATAGTCATTCAATGGAATATTATTTAACCTGAAAAAAAAAGACGACAGACCCAAGATGGCAAAGGATAAGTGGAAGCTACACTAACTTCCTCTCAGGACCAAACTGGAGTTACAATTAAATTAAAGAAAAATCATCATGAATAACCAACTGAACACTAGGTGACAAGAAGCCTTATAACCAAAGACAGATGGAAGAAACCACTTCACTACAATGTGACTGGTAGAAAGTGAAAAGGTGCAAGAGGGCTGGCTGGGCTCCCACAGGCAGTAGCTGAAGTTCCAGAGGAATATTTCAGCAGCCGAAGGTTTCCCCTGAGAAGTGTGGGGTCTAAATCTCAAGATGGGCTCCCCAGTCTAGAGCACCAAAACTGGGAAAGGAACCCAATAACATCCAACTATGAAGAGCAGCAGTGTTTCTATCTCTCAGGGAGAGATGGCTGGAGACACTGAGAGATTCTTAAAGGACCAATGCACAAAATTTCATTTGCAGCCACTTACCCTGGGCTCCAACAGAAGGAGGGCAGAGTAGACTAGAGATATGAGACGACAGAATGGGATTGGTGGCTCTGGGGAGAGAGCTGAAGGGTCAGTCATCAGGATCCCTGTGCTGAGTCATTACCCATACTGCAGAAGCCATCTCTCGGGCAGAGCATTCCCCTCAAGTGACATCAACCTGAGGGGAAGCAAGAGCCCTTCCTACAGGAATCTATCTGGCCCCATCCTTTGGAGCTTAAACCAGGCTAGAGGCTATTTCAGTGATTAAACGTAACAGCAAAAGCAGAGCTCTGTAGTGCTGAGACTTTAGCTGACCATGTCCCCAGGCTCAGTGCTGGTAAAAGCCGGCCTTGGTGCCTACCCTGGTTCTCTCTGCACACACTCAGGCCCAGCAGAGGGAGCCATGAGCTGTAGATCACTGATAGCTTCAAACAGGTTGCCCAGGGCCAGTCACAGGCAGAACTTCAAACAGGTTGCCCAGGGCCAGTCACAGGCAGAACCAATAAGGCTAACATAAGGCTGAACCAGTCTCTGCAGATCTACCTAATACATAGAAACAAATACAAAGAAGCAGCCAAAATGGGAAGACAGAAAACAGTCCCCAAATGGAAGAACATGATAATTCCCCAGAAGAACTAAATGAAATGGAGGCAAGCAATTTATCAGAGATAGAGTTCAAAGTAATAATTATAAGGATACTCAACAGCATGAAAAAAGACATAGAAACCATAAAAAAGTCAGAAATAAAAAAAAGCAATATCTGAAACAAATAATACACTGGAAGGAATAAACAGCAGGTTAGATAAAGCAGAGGATCAAGTTGGTGATTTGGAAGACAAGGTAGGAAAAAATCACCTAAGCAGAGCAGCAAAAAGGAAAAAAGAATTTTTTAAAATGAGGAGAGCTTAGAAACCTTTAGGATTACCTGGCACGTAACAACATTCACATCATGGGAATACCAGAAGGAGAAAAGAGTGAGCAAGGGATCAGAAACCTATTTGGAAAAATAATGAAAAAAATTTCCCTAATCTGGTGAAAAGACACACAAGTCTAAGAAGTACAGACAGTCCCAAACAACATGAACCCAGAGAGGCCTACACAAAGACATATCATTGTTAAGGTGGCAAAGCTTAAATATAGGGAGAGAATACTAAAAGCTGCAAGAGAAAAGCAGGTAGTTACCTACAAGGGAGCTCCAATTAGACTGTCGTCTGGTTTCTCAACAGAAACATTTCAAGCCAGAAAGGACTGGCATGAAATATTCAAGGTGATGAAAAGCAAGGACCTACAACCAAGGCTACTTTATGCAGCAAGGTTATTTAAAATTGGAGAAAAATAAAGAGCTTCCCAGACAAGGGACTTCTGATCAAGATGGAGACATAAGTAGACACACTTCACCTCCTTACACAACCATAAGAAGGATCACAACTAACCTCAAAAGAAAAAACACCCAGAACTGATAAAAAAATTGAACTGTAGGAAGTCCAAAACCAAGAATTTAAAGAAGCCATATTCACCCAGACAGGTAGGAGGGGTGGAGATGGGGAGCCAGGGAGGAGAGGAGATGGGGAGCACAGCGAGGTGGCAGTGACTGGCAGAATAGGTGGTCCCACATTCACGTGTGGTAGATAAAAATTGAGAAGGATACCTGGGGAGTGAGAGATCCCAGCCAGTGGCCAGACCACACAGCCCAGGGTTCCAGCGTCAGGAAAATAAAGCCTCATAACTTCTGGCTGTAGAAACCAGTTGGGTTGGGGAAGCTGAAGAAATTGCTGGTCCCTCAGGAGAGTCTGTTTAAAGAGCCCACACAATCCTAGAATATAGGCAAACCCACCCATTTGGGAACCAACACCAGGGTAACAGCTAGAGGGGCGCCAGTTGCATCTGGGAAGTGGGTGAAGTGACTCGAAACAGGGCATGTGCTGAGCAAGCCTCCAGCAGCCAGGCAGCAGCATTGTCCCATCTCCAACACCTCCTCCACGTGCAGAGCCACAAAGTGGTGAAGCAGGTTGCCCCACCCTGGAAATACCTAAGGTTCCACCCCATACAACTTAACAAGCGTGCTAACACAGGGAGTCAAAGCAGCTGTACCTAATACACAGACACAAACACAGACAGGCTGCCAAATTGAGGAGACAAAGTAATAAGGCCCAAATGAAAGTACAGAACAAAATCCCAGAAAAAGAACTAAATGAAATGGAAATGGCCAACTTATCAGATGTAGAGTTCAAAACACTGGTGATAAGATGCTCAGAGAACTCACTGAGTCCAGCAAAAGCATAAGGGAAGAAATGAAGGCTACACTAAGAGAAATAAAGAAAAATCCGCAGGGATCCAACAGTGAAGGAAATGAAGCCAGGGTTTAAATCACCGATTTGGAACATAAGGAAGAAATAAACAGTCAACCAGAACACAATGAAGAAAGAAGAATTCAAAAAAACAGGAGAGAATAAGATTCTGGGACATCTCCAGAAGTACCAAAATCTGAATCATAGGGATGCCAGAAGGAAAAAAGGAAGAACAAGAAATTGTAAACTTATTTGAAAAAATAATGAAGGACAATTTCCCTAATTTAGTAAGGGAAATAAACATACAAGTCTATTAAGCATAAAGAGTCTCAGACAAGTTGGACCCAAAGAGGGCCACACCAAGATATATCATAATTACAATGCCAAAGATAAACAGAGAATCTTAAATGCAGCAAGAGAAGAAAAAGAGTTACCTAAAAAGCAATTTTCATAAGACTATCAGCTGATTTCTAAAAAGAAATTTTGCAGGCAAGAAGAGACTAGCAAGAAGTATTAAAAGTGATGAAAAGCAAGGACCTAAAACCAACATTACTCTATCCAGCAAAGCTATCATTTAGAATGGAAGGATAGATAAAGTGCTTCCCAGAAAAGATAAAGCTAAAGGAGTTCACCATCATCAAGCCCTTATCATATGAAATGTTACAGGATCTTATTTAAGAAAAAGAAGATCAAAACTATGAACAGTAAAATGACAACAAACTCACAACTATCAACAACTGAACCTAAAAAAAAAAACTAAGCAAACAACTAGAACAGGAACAAAATCACAGATATGGAGGTCATTTGAAGGGTTATCAGTGGAGGGGGAAGGGATGAATGGGGGAAAAGATGCAGGATTTAAGAAGCATAATTTACTCTGGTTGGTGTGGCTCAGTGGATTGAGCACCAGCCTGTGAACCAAAGGGTCACCGGTTTGATTGTCAGTCAGGGCACATGCCTGGGTTGTGGGCCAGGTCCCTGGTTGGGGTCGCGCGAGAGGCAACCACACATTGATGTTTCTCTCCCTCTCTTTCTTCCTCCTTTCCCATCTCTAAAAATAAATAAATAAAATCTTTAAAAAATATTGATTGACTATAAAGCTGTGTGTTTATTTCCGGGCTGTCTATTCTGTCCCATTGATCTATGTGTCTGTTTTTATGCCAGTACCATGCTGTTTTAATTATTATCACCTTTTAGTATAGTTTGACATTAGGTAGTGTGATTCCTCCAACTCTGTTGTTCTTTCTCAGGATCACTCTTGCTATGCAGCACATTTTTTGGTTCCAAATAAATTTTTGAAATATTTGTTCTAGTTCTGTGAAATACATCATTGGAATCTTGATAGGAATTGTATTGATTTTATAGATTGCTTTGGGTAGCATAGACATTTTAATGGTGTTAAATTTTCCTATCCATGAACCCAGTATGTACTTCCACTTATTTGTATCTTCTTCAGTTTCTTTCCTCAATGTCTTATAATTTCCCAAGAACAGGTCTTTTACATCTTTGGTTAGATTTATGCCCAGGTATTTTAATCTTTTTGACACAATCATAAATGAGGTTTTCTAAATTTCCCTTTCTGATAGGTCATTATTGGCATATACAAATGCAACTGATTTCTGGATATTAATTTTGTATTTGCTCTTTGACTAAATTCATGTATCAGTTCTAGTAGTTTCTTGGTGGAATCTTTAGAATTCTCTATGTATGGTATCATGTCATCTGCAAATAAAGACCATTTTATTTATTTCTTTCCAGTTTGGTTGCCTTTTATTTCTTCTTCTCGTGTGATTGCTTGGCTAGGATATCCAGTACCATGTTGAATAAGAGAGGTAAAAGCAGACATCCCTGTCTTGTTCCTGATCTTAAGGGGAATTCTTATAGGTTTTGCCAATTGAGTATGAGTCTGGCAGTGGGTTTGTCATATATGGCCTTTATTATGTTTAGGTATGTTCTCACTATTTCCACTTTGCTGAGAGTTTTTATCATAAATAAATGCTAGATTTTTATCAAATGCTTTTTCTGCATCTATTGATATGATCATGTGGTTTTTATCCTTCATTTGGTTTATGTCATATATTGCATTTAATGATTTGTGAATGTGGTACCAACCTTGCATTCCCGGAATACATCCCACTTGATCATGGTGTATGATCTTTTTGATGTATTGCTGTATTCAGTTTGCTAATATTTTCTTTTTTTAATTTGCTTATTTATTTTTAGAGAGAGGGGAAGGGAAAGAGAAAGGCAGGGAGAGAAATATCAATGTGTAGTTACCTCTTGCGTGCCCCCCACTGGGGTCCTGGCCTGCAACCCAGGCATGTAGCCTGACTGGAAATTGAACCAGCAACACTTTGGTTCACAGCTTGCACTCAATCCACTGAGCTACACCTGCCAGGGCTGCTAGTATTTTCTTTAAAATGGTTAAGATGCTAAATCTTATTTTACTTGATTTTTACCACAATAAAAAATAAACTGCTCATGTTACCATACATCCACATGAGGCTCTGCAGCCCATCACCCATAAATTCCAGAGGCAGAGATTTGGTAAAAAAGAAAAGGGCTGTTTATTTAAAAGCTATACAATTTGGAAGAATAATGGGCTTCTGCCTCAAAGCCTATTCCCTTTAAAACATTGAAAGGAAAATAACCCCTTTGCCTCTTGTCAGTTCAGTTCAAGGACACGCTTGGAATTCCCTCCTCTCATTTAAAAATACCTTCTCCCATTTAAAAATATGATATGCAAGTGGCTGCAGCAGGATTATCCAGGGAGCCTGGCAGACTCTCAGCACAGTCTGGCTTCAGGTTGTGCCAGTCACCAGCGCTGCTGCTGCTGCTTTTTGCACAGGGAGGGACATGAGGCTTGTAGCCTGGCCACGTGGCCTCCAGGGCCCCTCAGTACAGGAATGCTCGGGACCCCTGATCCTCAACCAGGAGTAGTGAAGATGAAGGAAAGAGAGAGTTTCTCTGCAATTGCCACTTTTAAAGTCCTGGCCCAAAATCCTACATGCTGGGGAAGCAAGTAGGGTCTTTTCCTGTGTTGTAGCCTGTCAAGGCCTGACAAGTCCACTCTAGATTCAGGCCAATAGAAGAATATTCATGGAGCCCTTGGGATGTCTGACATGCCTTTATACAAAAGTGAGCAATCCACGCACACTGCAAGCTGCGTGTCACACTGCATGTCACCTGTCTCCCTGCGTAGCACCCAGTGGGAAGTCCCCACCCCTTTAAATACTGAATACAAACAAAGCCAGCAGGATGCCAGCAGATATGCAACTGAGCTTCATACTATGCATACAAGCCCACTCAAGGCTATGGGAACGATTTATCAGACCCAGTCTCAAGGCTTTGAGAACACTACTTATCAAGCCCATTCTCAAGGTCATGGGAAACTTGCTTCCCTTAGTTGCCCAGACATCTGAGTGAGGAAGCCAGACTGCCTCCATTTACCTGACATTTCCTTTAGTCAAAACATTTTGTTAGCTGGGTGCATGGGCACAGCAGCTCTGCCTGGAGTGTTGTGTCACTTTGTTACATGTGTATTGTGATCTTTTCAGCCCATTCACACTCTGTGCAAGCTATATCATGAGCCATGTTAGTTCTTTGCCATTCCCTGAGGCTATGGAGTCAGTCAAGCAGTTTCAGTTCCGAATTCAATCTCCTGACTTGGGCACTTCCTGACCCCCCTCAGGCATCCCTCCCCTCTATCAAGTGGTCTGACCAGACCTCTCTGTTACACCTACAGTCTTACTCTTACTCTTATTCTTACCACTCAGATAAAGAGGGGAACAAAGACTCCACTTCTCAATGGGAAGAACGGAAAAGAATCTGTAGCCACATTTAACCTGCCATGCCCACTGTGGGGCACATCTTGTCTAAAGAACCTGAGGACACAGATGGTGGGATTTTATTTCCAGGACACTGTGTTCAATTTCCCAGAGATATGCGGTGCCAGAAGGCCCTGGTTGAGGTGGGTGCAGTCTGAAACAATAGAATGGGATAAAATGACTAAGTCGATATAGCCAATGAGAAAAAAAAATGGCCTGAAATTCTTCCTGTACACATTTATTTTTTATATATTTCTTTCAATTACAGTTTACATTCAGTATTATTTTGTATTAGTTTCAGGCGTACATCATAGTGGTTAGAAAATCCGATACTTTACAAAGTGCTCCTTCTAATAATTGCAGTACCCACCCGGTACCA
Source organism: Macrotus californicus (assembly GCA_007922815.1). Classification (NCBI taxonomy): domain Eukaryota; kingdom Metazoa; phylum Chordata; class Mammalia; order Chiroptera; family Phyllostomidae; genus Macrotus; species Macrotus californicus. The sequence goes on from VMDR010009364.1 coordinate 24,233, forward strand.
TATATGGTTATTATAATATTATTGACTGTATTCTCCTATGCTGTCCTCTTTACATCCCATAACTATTTTGTAACTACCAATCTGTGCTTGTCAATCTTTTCACCTTTTTTATCCAGTCTCCCAGCCCCTCTCCCCATTGGCAAATTTCAGTCTGTTCTCTGTGTCTATGAGTCTGTTTCTGTTTTGTTTGTTTGTTTATATTGTTCTTTAGATTCCACATATAAGTGAAATCATATGGCATTTGCCTTTTCCTGACTGACTTATTTCACTTCCACAACAAAGATTCTGTAAGCCATTCTGCTAAAAGCCTCATGCTTCCACCATTTTTTTTCACTCGAACAGTACCTGCCTCCCAGCTATCCTGACAGGGAGGCTTCGGGCCCTAATTGGATAGGTCAGATAGAAACAACCAGCAGAAGTTGACCACAGAAGACCTTTCAAAGTCCACAAACACATAGGAAATTCAACAACAAACCATTTAGATAGAACAATGTGGCCATTACAAATGCTGTTCTCATGAACAGTGGTTCAAATGACAGCTTTGAAAAGGATTTGCAAAGATCCCCATGGAAATGGAACATAGGCAAGTCAGAGCCCATGACATGTTACAAGGACAAACCTGACTGAACAAAGATTCAAAGCATCACTGAATGACTTTTTATTCAGTTCTGCTCTGTACAAACCTGAGAGAATAAGACATCTTTTAAATTGCCTCCCTTGAGCTATGCAACATGCATGATGTGTGCGAAATGTTAAGCAAAAGTTTTGAAAAAAGTAGAATATTTTACAAAGCAAAGATCACAGTGTAACCACACTAATGTTTTCACTAAATTCTGCAAACTGCTTTTGTGTCTCACAGTCATTAGATTGAAGGAGTGATGGCGGCATCTGCAGAGGAAAACCCTGCCTTTTATCATTTTTTACCTACTGGTTTTGTTTGGAGGGCTAGCCCTTCCCAAGCCTTCAGGTGGAAAATTCTTCATTTTGCATGTCATTTAAGTCATGGCAGTAGCATTCTAATTTTATTCCTCACAGTAAAGTGCTTTCCTGATGTTGTGCAGGGAGTGTTTGTGTTGTGATCACCACTGGAACAAATGTGTGTTGGTTACTTTTAGCCTGGCATGGTCTGCAGAACTCTCACATACCCTAGGGTTCCTGTTGCATGGTGCTGTCACGCACTAGGAAGAACAAATACACAGTGGCGGCAGTGTCTAAGTGACTCAAACTCAACCAAACATTCCTGGGAGGCTTTGTGATGACAGCTGGTGCTCACCAGTAGGCCTGGGACTAGGATGAGGCCAATGAGGTGCCTCACGTACAAAATTTAAGGAGAAAATCACCTTACATTTGCATAACCCTGAGAGTTAGCACCTTTTTAAATATTGTATCCTGGAACCTCACTGGCCTCACCCTAGTGTAGGGCTGGTTCACTGACTTCACGCTCTTATTTTTTTTTTAGTTGTAATTTTTTTTAATTATATTTCATTGATTATGCTACTACAGTTGTCCTAATTTTTCCCCCTTTGCCCCCTTCCACCCAGCACTCCCCACACCCTCAGGCAATCCCTCCACCATTATTCATGTCCATGGGCCATGCATATAAGTTCTTTGGCTACTCCATTTCCTATACTGTACTTTACATCCCCATTGCTATTCTGTAACTACCTATTTCTACTTCTTAATCTCCTCACCTCTTCACCCATTCTCCCCTTCCCCCCTTCCGTCCAACAACCTTCCAGTAACTAACTTCTTTACTCTTGCTTTTAAGAGTCTCTCTTTATCTTTAACCTTTGGCCTTTTAATAATGTTGTATCTTGGAGTGGGCCTCTTTGCATACATCATAAATGGGACTTTCTGTGTTTCCTGGACTTACATGTCTATTTCCTTTACCAAATTAGGGAAGTTTTCTTTCACTCTTTTTTCAGATAGATTTCCAATTTCTTGCTCTGTCTCTTCTCCTTCTGGCACCCTTATGAGGCAAATGATGGACCTCTTAAAGTTGTCCCAGAGGCTGTTTATACTGTCCTCATTTTTTTGGATTCTTTTTTCTTCTTGTTGTTCTGCGTGGTTGTTTTTTTTGTTCCTTATGTTCCAAATCATTCATTTGATTCTTGGCTTCATCTATTCTAGTGTTGTTTCCCTGTAAATTGTTCTTCATTTCAATCAGTGTATCCTTCGTTTCTGCATGGATCTTTTTTACGCTGCTGAGGTCCTCACTAAGTTCCTTGAGCATCCTTATAAACAGTGTTTTGAACTCTGCATCTGATAGATTGCTTATCTCCATTTCATTTAGCTCTTTTTCTGGAGTTTTGATCTGTTCTTTCACATGGTCCATGTTTCTTTATCTACCTTGTTTTGGCAGCCTCCCTGTGTTTATTTCTATGTATTAGGTAGAACTACTTTGACTCCCTGTCTTGGTAGTGTTGCCTAATGTCATAGGTGTCCTGTAGGGTCCAGTGGCACAGCCTCCCCTATCACCCAAGCTGGGTACTCGAGGTGCACCCTTTGTGCGGGCTGAGTACACTCTCCTCTTATAGTTGAGTCTTGGTTGCTGTTGGCAGATCAATGGAAGGGATTTACCCAGGCTAATCAGCTGCAAGGACTAGCTGTGACCACTGACCACCAACCACCAACCTCTGTGGAGGATCAGCTATGCAGAGGCAGGATGGTAATGCTCTGACATGTTTTGTAGCTGTCCAGTGGGTGCGTTGGCCCTGGGGTTTTTCAGGTGATGCAGGCCAAGTTCAGCCCCCACCTGTGTTTTGCCTGGGGCACCCTGCCTGAACTATAAAGCAATCTGAGATGGCTGCTACTTATGTTGGGTTTGGAGATTCCTAGATGAAGCTAAACTGTGATTGTAACCTGAGTGCTGCTAGGGCTCACTGAAGCCAGTTGTTGCTTGACTAATAGGATTTAGGAGCCAAGACCAGATATCCTTGTGGAAAAGCAGCCTGGGTGGGCCCATACACTGGGTGGGACAAAGCCTCTGTGCATCTCCATGGTGGGTTGCACAGTGTTAACCAGGTTGATAGAGTCTCAGATATGGCACCAGCCTATTGGCGCTGTGTGGAGGAGGGCTCAGCAAAGGGATCAATGGCCTTTGCTCACCCTGATGCCAGACACTAAGTAACTCCCTGTACACCACTGGTGCCCTTCAAGCTGTCATCACAGTTTTGGAGCTCAGAGGAAGCAAGTCTGAATAGCTGACTCCGTTGGTGGGTTCCCCAAGAGGAATTGCTTAGGGCTCCAGGAGCCTCCTCCACCCACTTAATCCTTGCTGGTTTTCACAGCCAGAAGTTATGTGGACTTATATTCCTGGTACTGGAATCCTGGGCCTGGGTGGCCTAGTGTGGGTCTGGGACTCCTCACTCCTGAGATAGCCCTCCCAAATTTTTATCCGTGTGGGTGTGGGGCCAGCCTATTCCATATCCACGACCCTCCTACCAGTCTGGGTGGATGTGGTTTCTTTAATTCTGTAGTCATCAGACTTCCAATCAACTCAATTTCTGACAGTTCTGAGTGATGGTTATTTTATATTTTAGTTATAATTTTGATGTGATTGTGTGAAGAGGCAACTCATGTCTGCCTACATCACCATCTTGACTAGAAGCTCACTCTCTTATTTTTAATTCACTCCTAAACTCCCTACCCAACACTGATATGATGGATAAGCAGTATAGTCCCACTTTTAACAATTGAACAAAGAAGAGGGCTTTCAGAGGGAAGACTTGAGGACTTCCAGTAAAGACAGCAGTATAGGAAAACATGGAATGCATATCCTCCCACAACCATATCAAAATTACAACTAAACCCCAGAACAACCATCATCAGAATCACCTGAATAAAAATATTACAATTAGAAATTTAAAGAAGCCACATTGAAACTAGAAAGAGGGGAGGAGATGTGGAACAAGCTGATCCCACACCCACATGTGGCAGATAAAAATTGGGAGGGATATCTCAGCTGCCAAGGTCCTCCCTGAGGAGCAAGGAGACTGAGACCCACACCAGACCCCCAAGCCCAAAATTTCAGAGCTGAGAAGAGAGGTCCTTACATCTTCTGGCTATAAAAACCAGCAGGAATTGAAGCTAAGTGAGAGAGTGGGCTTCTGGAGTCCCAGGCAGTTATTCTTAAAGGGCCCATGCATAGACTTACTCAGACACACACCCTCTGAGCAGGGGCAGCAGCTCAAAAGGCACTAAGGACATGCGGGGAGGAACTGAAGTGTCTGGCATCAGGAAGAGTGGTAGGGGGGTGGGGGGAGCAGCTTTGTCCCAGACAAAAGTGCTGGCAGAGGCCATTGTTCTTTTTATGAGCCATCTTCCTCTCCTAGAGCCAGCAGGCAGGCACCATATCTGAATCTCCATCAGCCTGGCTCACATTGTTTGGTTTGCCTTGGTGATTCCCTGAGACCCCACCTCACAAAAATTATTGGTCCACCCAAGCTGTTTCTAGTGCCTTTTCCATATGAATGGTCTGTCTTGGCTCATGCTTCAGGCTTCCCTAAAATCTCTCAAACAAGCAGCAGTTGGCCTCAGTGTGCCCCATACCCCTCACTATGCAGCTACAGGCCCAGCACTAGCAGCGGCCAGCCATGGTTCACAGGTTGACCACTTCTGGGTACCTCCAAGCCCAGCACAACTAGCAGCCAGCTATAGATAGTTTGGTAGCTCAAGCTGGGTGGCCCTGGGCAGAACACAAGCTGTGGCTAACTTTAACCTGCACCTCCCAGGAGGCCCCAGAGCTAGTGGACCAGGTGGACAGCTTCAGATCATGTCAAAACACCATCCAACCACCTCCACAAGGACACACTCAAGGAGCAAACTAAGCAGACACCAGGCCCCACTGAAGTTAAGTCCTGCTTTGTGGAGCAGGCCCTGAACAAGTAATACTGCATGGTGGTCAATGGTTGCAGCCAGTCCTTGCAGTAGATTGGGCTGGGGGTAAATCCCTCCCATTGAGATGCCAACAGCAATCAAGGCTCAACTACAAGAGGAGAGTGTACACAGCCTTCAAGGTGGAGGAGGTGGAGGACACAACTGTAATGTCCAGCTTGGGTGATAGGGGAGTCTGTGCCACTGGACCATACAGGACACCTACTATATTAGGCCACTCTACCATGCTCAGGACACATAGCAGCCCTACCTAATACCTAGAAACAAACATAGAGAGACTGCCAAAATGAGGATACAAAGAAGCATATCCCAAATGAAAGAACAGAACAAAATTCCAGAAAAAAAAAACTAAACAGAGACAAGCAATCTACTAGATGCGGAGTTCAAAACACTTGTTATAAAGATACTCAGTGAACTTAGAGGAAGAGTAGCTGAACTTAGAGAGAACTTCAACAGCATAAAAAAGGACATGGAGCCCTGTCCAGGTGGCTCAGTTGGTTGGAGCATCATCTAATACACCAAAAGACTGGGTTTGATCCCCATTGAAGACACATACCTATGTTGCAGGTTCAATTCCCAGTCGGGGTGCATATGGGAGGCAACTGATTGATGTTTCTCTCTGACATTTCTCTTCTCTCTCTCTCTCTCTCTCTCTCTCTCTCTCTCAATCCCTTCCTCTTTCTCTAAAATCAATAAACATACCCTTGGATGAGGATTTTAAAAAAGGACATGGAAATGATAAAGAAGAACCAGCCAGAAATGAAGGATACATTAACTGAAATAAAGAATACTTTACAGGGAATCAACAGAGTAGATAAAGCCAAGAATCAAATCAGTAATTTAAAATATAAGGAAGCAAAAAACACTCAATTAGCACATCAAAAAGAAAAAAGAATCCAAAAAGAAATGAAGTAGTGTTAAGGAAACTCTGGATCAACTTTACACATACCAACATTCACATAATGGGAGTGCTGGAAGAAAATGAGAGAGAGCAAGAATTTCAAAACCTATTTGAAAAAAATGATGACAGAAAACTTCCTTAGTCTGGTGAAATAAATAGACATACAAGTCCAGAAAGCATAGAAAGACTCAAACAAGATCAACCCAAAGAGACTCACACCAAGGCACATCACAATTAAAATGCAAAAGGTTAAAGACAAAAAGAGAACCTTAAAAGCAGCAAGAGAAAAGCAGTTAGTTACCTACAAGGGAACTCCCATAAGACTGTCAGCTGATTTCTCAACAGAAACTTTGCAGACCCGAAGGAATTGGCAAGAAATATTCAAAGTCATGAAAAGCAAGGACCAAGATTACTCTACCCAGCAAAGCTATCATTTAGAATCAAAGGACAGATAGTTTCCCAGACAAGGAAAAGCTAAAGGAGTTCATCACCACCAAACCAGTATTACATGAAATGTTAGAGGATTTTCTTTAAGAAAAAGGAAAAAAGATAAAAAATATTAACAATAAAATGGCAATAAATACAGATCCATCAGCAAATGAATCTTTAAAAAAAACACAGTAAACAAACAAGCAGAGCAGAAACAGACCCATAGCTATAGGGTACATTTTGACAGTTGCCAAATGGGAGGAAGATTGGAGGGATGGGTGGAAAAGGTGAGAGGATTAAAAAGTACAAATTGGTTGTTACAGAATAGTCATGGGGATGTGAAGCATAGCATAGGGCATATAGTCAATAATATTCTGATAACCATGTATGGTGTCAGATGGGTACTAGATGTATCAAGATGATCAGTTAGTAAGTTATATAATGTCTAATCACTGGAGTATACACCTGAAACTAATATAATAACATATGTAAACTGTAACTATAAAATAAAAAATTATTTAAATATTTTTTAAAAGTAGAAAATGTTGAGTAATCAATGGTGAGATTACAGTGGGGGATCCAATAAGGGATTTAACCACATGGAGGCTACAGGTGACCCAAGACTAGAGCAGATCCAAGAAGGGTTGGTGATAAATGACCTGTCTTGGTCAGTCTCTGGGCTGTGGGCCCAAATGGTGGTGTGTAAACAGGAACCTTTGTGAGATTGGTCACAGATGTTCCTTTCCTACAAGGGAGATGCCTACCCTGCAGGAAACTCTCTTCTCCTCCCCCTAAGCTTGGATGTCATTGCTCTGGGTGTTGCTCTAAAGGCCTTCCACCCCTGTTTGCTCTCTTTCCAGCCCAATGGGATATCATAAAGCCAAATCATGGGGCTTAGAGCCAGAGAATGAGAAAGAGGGAGTCTCTGGTCCTAGATACCAACAAATGATTTATGCCAAAGAAGGCTTTTCTATCATGAAATCAGTGTATATAGCACTGGGAACTTCCATACGCTACCTTCTCTTCCATATGCATAGCCACTTTCCAACACCCATTTCCCTATTCTCCTTGATATATTTACAGCCCCATTTCCTTCTCTCTCCACCCCACATGGCATCTTTCCTGGATCTAGCTGGAAAAAAACAAACATTCAGCTTTGTGGATTTTAAATGTAAAAATATCCAAGGTGAAGAATGCTAAAATAGTGAAAATCTGGACCGACTTTGGATTCCATCTAGCAAGAGCACCTCAATGGCACCAGAGCAGAGACCAATCAAGGTTCAGAAACTCCCATAGCACTGTGTGAAATCTGTGGATGGCTTATGTTGCTTTTAACAACATTGGAAGAAACATTCTGTTCCCTCGGGCTTCTGCTGGCATGATTTGATCTCGGAAAATCATTACAGACTAATCATCATTATGACATGATCATATTTCAATTATACCCTGTGTGGTCTGGGTACATTAAAGTAACTGAGTTCTCTCACTAAGAGTTCATTAAAATCATAATGTGCATAAGATTTTTTTAAAGTGTGTTGAAAAACAAGGGCATAAATACTGGGAACAACAACAGAATCTTGCAGAGGATTCTCTAACACTCATTCAGACACCATAATCTTGTCTTTTGATGTGGAACGAGAACTATAACTGAATAATGGGCCAATTATTTTAATATCATTTGTGCTTCTAAGTTCTCTGTGATGCAAAACCCAATAAGCCATTTTCTTTCAGCCCAAATCTGGCCAGCTAGGTGCATTTACTTATCTTCACAATATTTAAGGGTACCCTTAAGCCCTGGTGAGCAGTGTCAAAGCCTATGAAAATTATCCAGAGAATGGAGTCAGTGTAGTTATATCAATATAGGCATAGTCCCTAATATGTTGAAGAAAAAGAAGAGCAGCCAGCCCCTGAAAATTGTCTTAAATAAAGAATGTAAAAGAACAAATAGAGCTTTATATGCAAAGATATTTATTACTGACAATAATAAAAATAAAATTTACCTACATATCTGACCATGGTAAAATAGTGGAGAATGGAATGGAATATTATGCAGCCATTAAAAATGGGTGCTGATGATGCTGAGAGTGGAAATGTAGAAAATTGTTTTCAATATAATGTTAAAAGTGTCATCTATATTATGATTCCAACTACATAAAATAAGTGCATATTTAGATAAGGAATGGAAAGAAAACAGCTGGTGTCTCAAGGTGATTGGACTGTGAATGATTCATTTTTATAATCATTTATTTCCTAGCTGTTATAAGGTTTATTATATAATAAATAAATAAAACTTAGAGGGGAAAGGAAAACACTCAAGTGGGATATTTTCTGTATCAGGCAAAAAAATATTGATGATGCTTGGGATCATTTTGCATTCTTCCTTGCTCCTTCAAAGCAGCTTCTAACTTTTACCCAGATGTAGGGAAATTGTTTCTGGGTCACGGGGGGGCCTTGCCAGAAGACTGTGCTGTTTGTTTAATGGAGTAGAAACCCTTCTGGCTTCTTTGATAACAAGGGCATTTGAGTCATTTGTTGGCATGAGTTTTCTGTGATAAACATACACAAAAATCTTGCTAAAAAATGATGCATTTTTCTTTCATTTCTCTTTTTCTCCCCCACCTCCCCCTGTCCCTTTCTGCAGTTCTGCTAAGCCAATATTCTCTAGAATGAGCACAAGCTAAACAAATCGAATAACAGCTTTTGTACATCAACATCAAGAAGGAAGACACTTGGGAGAGACGAGAGTACAGCGATGGATATGAACAAGAGTGAAACATCCACTTGTCAAATCTAGATCGGCAGAGATGGGAGTGATTATCTAAAAAGAGATGTAATTATGGGTTAAACACCAGCTCATTGGAAACTATCATTGTATAAGATCAGATAACATTCACAAGAAGTTACATTCATAAAAAATCACATTCAGGAAATATTTCAAGGAAGAGAAATATAAATGTGCTAGAATTAATGTGTAAAATATATATGTGCTGAGGTTTGTAAACTGTCCTTTTTTAATCAAACTGAAAACAAAAAGCTTTAATTTTTCAACATTATTTTAAAAAAGGCAGTCGATCCTAACATATTTTTATCTCAGTAGCCAAGAGGCTAATCAAGCATAATTTACTGAGGAAGCGTCTTAGAAAATACTTCTGAATATCTTCATAGAAGCCATGATCTTTGGTTCTCCCATCTCTGCTGTTCATT